>JAOVYX010001786.1:0-12339 GCA_035668315.1 Drosera spatulata | reverse complement strand
CTCTCTCCCCCCCAGCTCTCATTTTGTGTAGTAGATGTATGTTTGCAGAACTTAGATTATTCATGGAAGGGACTCAAGATCTTTGTTTCTGCAGGTTGCATTTAGGACCAAGGTCTTTCATCCAAACATCAACAGCAATGGCAGCATATGTCTTGACATCCTGAAAGAGCAGTGGAGTCCTGCTCTTACTATTTCTAAGGTTAGATTTCTTCTTCAACTGATGTCTCAACCTTTTATTCCAGAATTAAAATTTAAAGCAGCAATTGGTATATCTAGGAGAGGGCCACTCTGTTATTTATTTTAATGTCAGTATAGATCGTAAGATGCCAAGGATTCCAGTTTTAGTTGTGAAATCTTTTTGTTTGTCCTTTTGGGCATCCATCCTATCTTGTATTTGTACTAGTTCCTCTTCATATATGTTTTTTGTAATTGATATTAAGCCTGGTGTCCTGATAATAATGCTGTCAGAGGTTTACTATCTATTGATCTCGAACATTTGTTCTGTTCAGGATACATGGACCTTCTTCCAGGACCTTTTAAATTTATTATCAGAAAAAAAAAATCAATGGTTTAAAATGATGCTAAGAAAAAACCGAGTACTTGCAATATCCTAGTGTCAAAAGGTATAACATAAGAAATTTATGAGGTCTATCAGGGCTCCAGGGAAGGGGTGGATTATGCAAAATGAATGACGCGGCCCTTGTGCATGTTTTCAGCTGTAGCTAACGATCTTTCATTTCCTTCCTGTCTTTCTCTTCAATTCGCCCACCGTTAGATCCTTTGACTGATGGATTCCAGTAATTCTTTTTTCCTGTATCTCTGCTTCATTTTCAGTGGTCTATACTTGTTTCAGTATTGATTTGGTCTCTGAACTTTCAGTGGTCTATAAATGTTTTCAGCTTCTGCCTTTGGTTGAATTCACCGAGGTTGAATAGATTTAGCCATTGGCACATACTTTTATTCAGCAACATTTGGTAGCCATGCTTGTCTGTCTTCAGAGTGAAGATGCAAAAGCCATGGCGTATGCAGATCATACAGTGAAAGACGAGAGTTCGAGGGGCCTGGGGTGATAGATGCTATCTAATACTACTTAGGTTAACACGCTAGTAGTAACTTGCTTTCTAGTGATCCTGCATCTGGGTGTAGCCTTTAGGGCAGAACCAAATTTGTAGAGCTGCCATATACGATTAAAGTTGTGGTGTTCCTGAAAGAAGCCTCATGCATCGTGCCTTTTTTCCGTTCGAAGAATTCTGGGCTTGACTGGTGTTCATCATGATTTTTAACTGTTGAAATTGCCTATGCCAGGTGCTGCTTTCGATCTGCTCATTGCTGACAGATCCCAATCCCGATGATCCGCTTGTGCCCGAGATAGCTCACATGTACAAGACCGACCGTGCCAAGTATGAAGCCACCGCTCGTAGCTGGACACAGAAATATGCTATGGGCTGAAGCCTACTGTCGTTGCCTTTTGATTGTAGGAAGTCACTCAATGATGTCTTCCTGTTTGTTAAAATTGTCATTTGAAGGTCCTCAACATGCTTTGGCAGTGTGACAAGAAAAAAGACCTTGAAACGAACCTATCTGTAGTTTGATGCTTTGTACCCTCGAACCATTATGTCGTTATGCTTTCCTTGACCTTGCTGCTGTGTTGTGGTAATTGATGTGGGTTTATGCGGTTCCTTTGGACTGCTTGATTTCATGTCACTCTTGGATATTTGTATTCTTTGAACGGTTTTTTGGCTCTGGGTTTTCCTGATATCATGAAGAGTTGAGATCCAGACTAATTTGAGGCTTTGAAGGTATAGGCTTCGAGCTGCGGAGGTTATTGTGAAGGCCATAATATGGGATTAACCTAGGGAAAGTACTCTTTGATGCGAGACTTCGTGGGTGTATGATGATACTATCATTTCAGAGACTGAGTTTGTTTCCTTGTGATCCTATCAATTTAGGCTTAGAGCAGATCCATTTGCGACGCACCGATGCTTATGACTCGATGATTTGTGGATGAGGCAAGAGAACTTAGGCCCGGATGGGCAGAAAAGGTCATCTCTTTGTTGTATATAAGCTCTTTGGCGCTTCTAGTGAAGCTATGCATTAAAGATTGCCCGTGCTGGTGAGGTGATAAGTATGGTAGCAATGTCATGGTTGTGCCGATAGTTTTGCAATATCATGGCTGTGGATTCTCATTTCTCCTCTTACAAAGTCACTTTTGAGGACCCTTTTTGTCATCTTAATGATCATGAATGAATTATTATCGACATATATTCTTTTTTTTGAAAAAAGTTGTTACATAGATGTTTTGTCGGATAATGAAACTTCAATCAGGAAGATTATATCTATATCAGTGATAGTCCTTATATTTCGGATGGTATAGATGTGTTTTAAGTTCATTTGTTATCCACACTTTCATCTTATTCTTATCTTTGTTTTAGTTTTACTTTTTTAACATATAAATTTGGTACAATACGATTGTCTTTGATATTAAAACAAATGATGATGCTTGTTAATAATTTGACTTAAACCTTTTATATGCTTAATAATAACGATATTTTTAATAATTATGTATAAATCAATAAAAATTGATATATTTAAATCAATAAAATATTAAAATATATATAATTATTAACTAATAAGAAAATGAGATATAAAAACTAAAAAGGAAAAAGCATTCCCCAATTAATTAAAGGCGAAGCAAGGTGGAGAGAGCATTGTTTAGAGTGGTCCCTGGGGCGTTCAAACAATCAAATCAAATGAAATCCGGTGGGTTGAATTGATCACAACGACAAATCCAAGAGGCCGCTAATCCAAACCTAACCACGCTCGGTCGCTGGCATTCGCCGAAGAAGCAAGGAGGGGGAAGATCATTGTCAGAGATTGGCTGGTCCACCCCCCAACCGACGGGATACGACCACTTCCTCGTTTCGTTGATCTCCCCAATCAGCAGAAAGTAAGATTTCCATTTTCATTTTCATCGGAGCTTTCTGTTTTCGCTGTTGTTGCCGTCACATTGACTAATTGGTATTATTTCGATCGATGATTTGAATACGTGGTCGTCTACGTTTTAGGGGTCGAGTCGTCAACCGTATACACTTTTGTTTCTAGGAAAGAGATTCTGTGTGTTTTGGGGGTTCTTCGTGTTCTAATTGAGGATATATCGGGTGAATCGAAGGTTTGTTTGCTTTGTTGGAATCATCGATACATCTTTCTTTTTGCCCTCTCCTTTCTTTTTTCCTCTCCTCTGATATCGAAAGTTTCCAAGGGTAAATGAGCATGAACATCGATCCTTTTCCCTTTTTTTGATATGGATGTTATGGGTATTATGTTCAATTTAAATATGCACAGCAGCTTCTTGTTTAGTTACTTGCCTGTAAATTTTCCTGTTTATCTTGTTATCACTTACACGTGCTTGTTTGTTTGGCTTGTGTGTCTCGATGGCTTCTTTAGTTTTTGGTTTAGCTGGGCTTGATATTGGGTTAGGAATCATATCTTCACTTGGGAAGATGTTGTCGTCTTTAAGTCATAGATAGGATCATTCGACCGAGTAAATTTGTGGTGTTTGCCCGTTGGTAAGAGTAGGAAGGCACCAAACGGTTGGGAGTGCCCTATGTTTGGAAAGAACGGACAATCAACTGCTTTGTGGTCACTGAGTTCCTATACCAAATGTGGGATTGATTGACACGGCTACTTATTGGGACCTTTCTGTAAAGATGAGTTTAGATCGCCGTAACTAGGATAGGCTTTTTCCAAAAAGAAGGACATGGACTATTTATTTCTAGCACTTGTTTCTTTTTTCCATGAAATCCTTTTAGCACTTTCTGATCTTGATATTGGCACTGGCGTAAATTTAGTTATCACTGATCCAAGGGTGTGCTACTGCCATTACCTGAAGATATTCACTTGATTCAGCCTCTTTGCTTCTTTATTAATTACTTTAGAAGGTGTAAGATCGCCTTCCTGGATCTTTTACCAAAGTTTTCTGGTGAGTTACGTTTTTCTTGATTCTTTTCTTGTCCATCTTCCAAACACTGCCTTCCTTATGGCACTTCCGGCTGCTTGCATAACCACACTTGGACAACTATGTTGTGCTGTTCTGGTTCCATTATGTTGTCTCATCATCAGTGCAAGCCTAGTTACTACAACCTGGATGGACATTATTTCAGCAATGCCAAGCTAAGGTCCGAGCAGCTTGGCTAGGTTAACATCCCCTATCAGTAGGTTGGGCCTTTAGGGTCTAAGAGGAATGAGTATCTCCTTCCATGGCCAATTATTCCCATTTTGGCAGCCCTTTCAGATTCTTACATAATATGGCAATGTACTTTATTGTTTATTCGGATGAGTTCCATTTGTCCCCTAGTAAATAAAGGGAAGGCTTGTGCTGAGTCAAGTTAAATTGTATGCACTGGTTGTGTGCATTAGACTTTGAAATAGCAGCCGATAGTAAATAGCCGCTTGTTTAAGAACATTATGTCAAGGAAAGTTCTGATATACTCAAGCTCTCTCATTAGAAGCTTTTTATTAACCTTCCCTAGAAGTGTAGACTGTAGGGTGACTGCAAATCATGATTTGAATGTCATTTGTGTGTTTTTTGTGTGTTTCAGTGCCAGCTCATCCCTCATTTGTAATGCGTTGTAACTGTGGTTTCCAACTTATTGTACTGGCAATTTTGCCCTGAGTCGATTGCTTGTTCTATTACATTCATTTGCGGCCTTAGCATGCTAATTTATTTGTATGTTTTCCAGGTACTGGAACTGTATAGAATTGGAAATTCATCTCCCTAATTTTCCCAATGGGGCTTTGCATGTCCAAGGTAAGCTGGTTGCTCCTAATGAATTTTGTGAGTTATTGAACTCTTTATGTGATCTTCTCATCCAACCTTTGCATCCCCTCTAAAGTTCGTGCTTTGGAGCCATTAAATTACTTCAACTGGATTGGTTTGGTTTCCTTTTACTGTTTTGGTTTTATTAAACCAGTGGCAAGGTGTGTCATCCTTTTTAGGAATGTCTATGCCACATCCATGATGCTACATCTAGTTGCATCATGAGATGTATCTTTCCCTGATCATGTGGTGGCTGCAGTAGAGTGAAGCAAGTTTTATACCTACTTATTTTGAGTTGTGAAATTTGTATTACACCTCATGTTATCTTATTCAATTTTTTAGCTACTTAAAAGAAATTCTTTTCCTTTGATTGTTTTCTTGTATTCTTAAAATACTTCTTATAGTTTTCCGGAATCGTATTCTATTGATACACTATTTTAATCTTGTTGTGGTACTAGAATGAGACAGAGGCAGAAGACTCAGTTGACGGCTTTGAGTTTGTTGGTGGAAATGTGCACTTGATTACAACCAAAGAGAGTTGGGAGGAGAAGTTGTCACAAGCAAGCAAAGAGGGGAGGATTGTAAGTTTCCTGCCTTTTTTTTTTTTTTTTTATTATTATTCTATGTGAGTATGAGGAGCCAACTCGACTATAACTGGAAAGTGTTTTTCATGCCTTCCGTACTGTACTGTGCCTATCCCCTCTTGCGTGTGTTTTTGCTGTTGACACTTCACATCTTTTAAAATTAGATTTTCTCTTATCTGCGTTCTTTAGTTGTTATTCCAGTAGTCTGACTTGATCTCAAATTCTGACAGGTCATTGCCAACTTCAGTGCATCATGGTGTCGCCCATGTAGACAAGTTGCCGCTCTTTATTCGGAGCTATCTGAGAAATATCCTTCTTTGATGTTTCTAACAGTCGATGTCGATGAAGTATCTGTAAGTAATCTTATCTTGTTCATAATCTATTGAAGATGAGGAACTGGTTAATTGTAAATAGATGTGCTTGTTACTCTTGTTGGCTGGTCAGATAATTGTGATACTGAGGAACATAAGGATTAGACCAGATCAGTTCATTGTCAAAGTATTTATTCTGTCCCAAGTTGTAAGTCAGGATGCATATATATTCGTTTACCCTAATATACCTCCTCTAGTTACATTTGTTGTACTATGTCAAGAAACAAATTCTAATAGAAGGTCAAGCATAGGATAGAAAACTAAGAATGATATTTGCCATCTTAGTATGTGCCTATAATTCACCAAAGCGGAAGGCCGAAGGCCACTTTTTTTTTCTGACAAAGAGTGAAATGACAGCATTAATTCCAAATGTCACTCAGTTCAATCTGGTATCGTACCACTTGATACTGTCATAGTAGACCTAAGAAATTTTTGTTGCAGCTGTTGCTATGATTTTATGATGTTGAAGAGCCAGTCTCTTAGTCTTAGGATTTCTGCTTATCTTAAAGTTTCAACGACCACTTAAAGGTGTTAGCGCTGCTTTATGGTTTAACATAATGTGTGCTTATGATTCACCATCAAGGGCTTCTATTTATTTTTTATTTTTTATTTTTTAACCTTTTGTTTTTTGGCTGAAAGGAATAGGTTATTTTTCGGTTACATCCAAATCTCGTTTGAACTGTTTGTGCATTTTATGTTGCACCCATATTGAGAAGCATGCTCTGTGTTGTGTATTTCTTTTATCAGGAACTAAGCACATCATGGGATATAAAGGCAACCCCAACTTTCTTCTTCCTGAGAGACGGACAACAAATAGATAAGCTGGTGGGTGCCAACAGGGTGGAACTTGAGAAGAAAGTAACTGCTATTGGAGATTCGTTAGGGTCCTGATTGAATGGCTGCTCGATCATTCTATGAATAAGAGCGTATCCAAATTTCCTCTGCTGATAGATCTTCCCTGTACTTGTGTGGTGTGATTGCGAATGATATTAATACCATTTTACATCAAATATGTACAAATGATGATTATGGTATTAGTCTAGTGTAGTCATGCGTTCTGTCTGAAGGACGGAGTTGTGGAAAACAGCAAGTGTGGATATTTTTGTTGAGAACAGCCTGCTTGGAGACAGAGCTGGTGTTGTCTCGGATTGATGCTCGAGGAGCATAGTCTTTCTGGGTGCATAATGATCTGTTTAAAACGTGTTTTCTTGTTTTTTAAGCACTTGTTTTTGTGTTTGATGGATCCAGACACTGTAAGCTTGTACTTTGGCATAATTTTCATACTACACGAACCCTTTGATTTGCTGTTGATCTGCAAGTGTCCATTTTTATCTGTGTCTGCTTTGAACAACCCAGATAATCTCGTTAATTGTCTGGACCTGGGGCTCCGACATTGTAATACGGTACTCCATATATGCTGGTTGTTCTTTCGATTAGTTTATGTGAGGGGCAAAGGAATGTGAAGACTAGTTTTGCTTGGCGTGGCCATTGGCATTAGCCCCTGAAGAAAGGAGATAATGACAGATTGTAGAGTTGCTTTGCCTGCTATTGAATACTCGGTGTTATTGACATGATGGCATCACCTAGGCGTTTAATGTGTTGGTAAGTTTTTCAATGATACCTGAAACAAGCTGAATTACTGAACAAATCCTGCCAGAACATTAGTACTAGTAGTAGTATGCCTGTCCTCTTTTCCTCTTTTGTTTTTTGTTTTAAAAAAGATACAGAAAATTATCTAAACATTCAGTTTTAAAAAATTAATTTCAAAAACATCAATGCGGGATTTTAATTCCTAAAATATACAATTTCAACGTTTCTTTCTTCTTCTTTCACAATCTCATCTTTCTTCATCAAATCCACTTTCGTCTCTACCCACTATCGCCATGACATCATCTTTACAATCGCAATCTCTCCTCGATCTCCTTACACGATCCCTTCATCTCCGCTGTAGATGACGGACCCAAGTCAAAGGAGCTCTTCAGTATCTTTGGAGAAAATCAATTCAACAGTGACTCTGATAACATCAGTTGATAATTATGAAGGTCGGCTGATGAGTTTAGAGTTGTTAATTCAAGTGATTTTTTATAGGACAGTGTTTTTGATATTGTTGGTATTTCGTCGTGGAAGAAACTATATTTGAGAATTTTCGTACTTTTGAAGATGATGTTGATGTTTTTTGTAATTTTTTTTCTTATGATCGACCAATTCATGGAGATTGTTTATGTGGACTGGACTTGTGAATTTATATGCGAAATCTGAACGGTGGGGGATGCAAGAAAGGTGTTCGATGAAATATCGGAGAGGAACAATGTTAATCAAATGTTAAACGATTTTGTTGTAAAGGTTTTGTGTTTTTTTGGCATTTTTCTTCATCATTAAAATATTTTTTATAGTGTAGCATGTGTGAATAAAAATATTTTTTCTCTTCATACGCTCTGTTTTTTTCTTCAGGAGCTCTATTTCTTTCTTCCAGCGCTCTATTTTTTTTCCTTTAGACGCTCTGTTTTTTTCTTCAGGCGCTCTGTTCTTTTTCCTTCAGACGTTCTGCCTTTTTTCTTCCGGCGCTCTATTCTTTTTTTCTTCAAACGCTCTATTTTCTTTTGAACTGACGCTCTATTTTGGGATTCTGACAAGGTGACCAGATTTCGACAACGTCTCCGACGAGGCGACCGGATTCCGACAACGTCTCTGACGAGGTGGTCGAGTTTTCGACGAGGTCTCCGACAAGATGGCCGGATTCGGCCAAGATTCTGACAACGGTGGTCGGATTTCGGTAAAGAACCCGATGACGGTTGGGTGATAGTAGGGGTTGAGGTGAAAATGAAAATAATGTTAGGGATTTAAATGAAATTGATGAATTATATATTTTTGGAATTTAGATTTCTTATGTATCTTTTTGATATTTTTTTCAAATTTTATAGTTTTGAATAAAAACCCCAAAAATATAATTGGGTAAAAATGCCCGATGAAAATTCATATGCATTAAAATAACCGTGCACATACATATGATAAAAATTCTTAAAGTCGTTGCTTACAGCTCATAAATCAAAATGGGTACTGAAACCATTGGATATTTGTCCAAGTTGTCTTAAGAAAAAAGACAAAAGTTTTCTTTTTCCTAAATTTGAAAAAAAAAACTTTTTATTTTGTTTGTAATTTGATATATACTTCTTTCGTTTCATATTTATTGAAATATTTTGATCCGGCACAAAAATTTATGCGAATATTGAATTTGTATATAGTCTGATGAAATTTTTTTTTTATGATAGTGAGATTTATTGTAACACTTATGAAAGAAAGATAGTGATGTAACGTAGTGAGATTGATTTGATATTTTTTTATATTAAAAAATTATTTAAAAAATTATAAATGTTTTGAGATTGACCATATAAATAAAAAAATATTACGATAACCTTTTGAAAAAAAAAAAAGGAAAAGAAAGAGGAAGAAAAAGAAGCAATTCTTTTGTTGTTGGTTTGAGTACTTGTAGTTGTGCTTGTACGTTTGTACTTGGACTAGTTTTGCAGAGGAGGGAAGGACGGCGAGCACAGCACAATCGGCACCTTCGCCGCCGCCGCCGCAATCGAATCGTTTGTGGGAAGGAAGTGACATTACATTATAGTTCTAGTATCTCTGGAAGTCTCGTCTCGTCTGGTCTGGTCTCGTCTCGTCTCGTCTCGTGTTCGTCTCATTTCTCTCCTTCCTTGCTGCTCTCGCATCATCGTTCTGTAGGTTATTCTCTACGTGTGGCATGACTTAAATTCCATTTATTAGGTTTTGCCCCCTCATCCTCGGCTCGTAGTAATAAACCCTAATCCCAATTCTGTTCCGATGATTTCGTTTCAATTCAACTGATTAATGATTGATTGTGTTAGATGATCGAGGGTTTGTTTGTTTTCTTCGATTCCAGGTGATCCTATCGGAATTCCCCCACTCGCTCGCTTACTATCTCCAACTATCACTATGGTAAACTTTTCTGCTGCTCTCTCTTTTATATTATCCGCTTCCTGCTAGTTTCTTGTCATGTCATATCTGCTCCGCCAGCCTATTAAAGGTTTCTGGTATCTTTATTTCAATACCGCGGTGTAGGAGTAGTTCATGTATGACGGCAAGATCTCATTTTTAAAAAGCAACAACAGCAGCTACTAAATCTGATCTCATCACCCCGTAGCACATTGCTTTGGGTAGGTGTTAAATTACATCCTTTACTTGTTTTCTTCTCGCAGTCCGGTCGTAAAGAAACCGTTCTGGATCTTGCCAAGTTTGTCGACAAGGGCGTCCAGGTCAAGCTCACCGGCGGAAGACAAGGTAAGGCCACTTCCTCCTCCCCTTCTATCCCAACTTTTTATTTATGTCTGCCGTTAATCCATGATATCTATATGCTGTGTGATTTGATAAGATGTACTACCAGGCCTGCATACCTTGTTTGTTTCTTCTCGTATCATCTGACTGAGGGTCAGAAATTTGGTTGTTGATATCTGTGAATTTTCATTCGGGCATTTAGGGTTTAAGAGTCTCTTTATTTTCTTGTGTTTATTTAACAGTGACAGGGACATTGAAGGGATACGACCAGCTGTTGAACCTTGTGCTGGATGAAGCCGTCGAATATTTGAGAGGTCCAAATGTCATGCTCACTGGCATAATTCGTTACATGATTTGTGAATATTTTTACTCATAGTAGAACCTCATATCCTATGAAAAGGTGGCTCGCTTCACAATTGCATCCTCCACAAGATATCCTAGTATTTGTATCCATTACTATGTTGAGATAGGACTCAGGAAGCCTGATGGCATTAGCTCAATACTAGCTTCAGTTAGAATCATACTTAAGTCACATGAGGAGTTACGTTCTCTAATGTTTGTCCTTGCAGATCAAGATGATCCATTGAAGACTACCGATCAAACAAGGCGTCTTGGCCTAATTGTATGTTCATTTCAAATATTCCTCTCTTTCTTGAAATTCTGTCTCTCTGCTGATTGCAACGCAGACAGCCCTCCCATTCCTTGTTTATAGGATGGCATTCTATATTATCATGAAGATTATTCATTTGTTTCATTGATGGCATTTTGAAACTTATACAGCCCTAACTTGTGCTTTAGTAGGTAGTGATGGTTCCAGGCTGCTTCTATGTAGGGCTGAATATACCATTTTTCTTAGTGACTTAGAGCCGCTTAGGCTTCAGCGTTCCCTTAACCGTTTTCCAAATCACTGCACATAATCCTTCCCATGTCGATGTTGAGAAACCAAAGGTCCTTCTCGTAGTTTGAATGTGTGAACATTTTTTATATGATGATGCAACTCAGAACAGGAACTTCTAAGTGTAGCTTGAGATCATTATCACGTGTTTCGAACTTGGAAAGGAATCTGACATAATGCCATTGGATGATGCAGGTGTGTAGGGGAACTGCTGTGATGCTCGTTGCTCCAACTGATGGTACCGATGAGATCGCAAACCCTTTCCTTCAGTCGGATGGAGCTTAAATCATCTTGATTACATCATTGAGCTATGGATGGTTTGATCTGGTCCTGTTTATGTTGTTAGTGCGTACTTCTGTTGTACCAAGGAAATTTTCTTCTTTGTTATCCTTTCTCGGTACATCAAGATCTTGTATGACACTGAGATTTCATGAGACCTTTATCTATGTATGAAACATTCTTCGAGGGCATGAAGTCTGGGCACGAGGCTTCTCTCCCTCTGCGTGCTCTATTGTTATTGTTAGGAGTTCAACAATTTTTATCTTCTAAAGCTTCCTTTAGTTGGAGATACTTTGGTTTAGTCTGGATATGACGGCGTATGGTTGTGGGAAAAGATGCATATGGGAATATCAGGTCTGGTTTCAACGAGACAGACATATATGAACATTGCTTAAACCTTTTCGGGGTTGAAAGACCACTAGTTTAGGTCCTAGTCTAAGATCCTTGATGATATTTGTAAAAGAGTTGAAAAAGATGCGTGATGATCTTGCTCCCAGTTTAGGCTCTGTGAGGGTATTTCCCAATTTATTTTCCAAGTTTCCAATCTCTTCCAAAATGCAATTTCTTTTCCCTACAGTATTCCAGATAGTATGGGACAAAGGCAGTACCACCCCAGAAGAATATGCAAAAGAGGAACAAAGAATGTTAGCGTTGGATACAGGTACACTGCTGCAGACATGGTAGATGGCCTGAGAGGCTGCGACACAACCTCATCGTGGTAGCTGCCTATACGTCGAATGCTGAATTATGTGCAGGTCCAAATTACACTTGAAATTCCAAACATAGATATGAATAGGTATACAGCAGAGAAAATATACTCTCTATCTCTTCAGATTACAAACCACATAGCAACACAGGAAGATTAAAGTGAACGGATACAAACATTACATGTAGTGCCCACTTAGTTTAAAATCACCTGATCGAGATCAGAGATAAAGAGTTGCTGAATACTGAGACAACCTGCAGAAATTAGGAAGGGTGCAAGCAGAAATTCCCACTGCATCACTAAGTTCAGTCCTGTGGTTCCCCGGGGAAACAACAAACTCAACGCCCCTTTGGGTTCATTATCTGCGAGAACACGGCGCTTGGCGT
>JAOVYX010001785.1:0-12340 GCA_035668315.1 Drosera spatulata | reverse complement strand
CCTCCCTTTTTTTTTTTTTTTGATATTCATTAAAAAGCTTTTAAGGGGTTGTCTTGCCTCATAGCTTGAAGTGTCCTAATAGTTTCCTTATTCCTTCTTCAGCATATGTGCTCACTTGAGTCAGCTGAGCAATGCTATCTTTCAGAGCATTAGTCGCCATTCTGGTCTCAGCCAGAGACTCATCAAAAGTTTTCACCATTGTCAAAGTCTCCTAGACCTTGAGCAATGCTTCATTCACCTTAGTTTCCATCTCAAGCTTGTGACTGATCAGAGTCTTATTGAAAGCAGCATCCCACTTTTTGAGATCCTGAAGTTCAATGCCCATGTCATTCACAAACTTGTGGATGAAGTCTTCGATGAGCTTTAGCTTTGGTTCCACCATAGTGGTCAGTCTGCCCAATTCTCCTCTCATGTTGCTGTCAATATAAAAGATTCGCTCTGTTAGCTTCTCCACTTGTCTATCCATGTGAACTGCTATAGATTTGACTATGCATGTGACAGATTCAATGGCAGTTGCCATCTTATTCTCTAGTTATCTTTTAAGCTCATAAGAGAACTCGGTGGCTGTTGTGATATGACGTTCAGAAGCAGATGCCTCAGTTGTAGTAGGATCTCTTTACGGTTGTTGTCGTTGTTGTTGTTGTTGTTGAGTACCAGATGGTGGTGGTGTCGTCTGTTTTTCTGATAGTGGTGTTGGTGTTTGCCTTTTTTATGGTGGTGGTGTTGAAGTTCTTCTATGCTGTGAGTTGTACTGTTATGCTATATCCGTCTCTGATGGATCAGCGAAGTATCCCTCATAGTCTGGTTGCTCTTCTTCCTCTTCAACCTACGCCTGATGAGGTAGATTAGATGCTGAGGGTTGTTCCCCATCAGTGTCAGATTGAGTTGGATTCTTGTGGGCATATTGAGATGCCTGGATATTCTTGACTTCTTTGTTCAACTCCGTTAGCTTTGTCTTTGCTACCTCACAGACAAGCTTCCATGCTTCTGGAGAGTATTCTAAAGTGTTCAGGACCTTTGTTGTTCTTTTTCCACTGATTGGCTATCGCATTATGTGTGTCTGTTCTAATTACACCGATGAGTCTAAATCCCCATCTTACAAGAGGACCTACAGATGTTGTGTTGAACATGCCGCTTTCCAGACCAGCTTCCGATTACTCATTTGTTATCTCTATATGTTCATTTGTTTGTTCAGGAGCTTTACTAGTAGTACTCTCTGGGAATGGTAGTTTAAGGAGACCTTACAGTCGTCTGTCTTGGCTGAGTAGAATACCTAGAAGGAGTATGTCCTCCAGTTTTCTGAGTGCGTATAGCACGTCTGATCAAGGGAACATGATCCTCCTCTTTAGACTCCTCTTCTTGCTTGTCTACTGGCGTCAAACGCGCTGCTTGTGAGGAATACGATCAAAAATTATATGTCCTTCTCTTTTTCTGAGGTGGCTCTGTTGGTGCAAACTCTGAGGACTCTCTTGCCTCTTGCTTCTTAAATGAAATGTATTTGTCTTCAGAGAAGAGAGTGCCTTTGACTCCATCAACTGAAATAGTCCTTTTCAGGAATACACTCAGGATCCTTCCAAAATACCTTTTGTGGGCAGGGTGCTTTCCAATGTCTTCTATGTGCTTCATTAGAAGACCCATCAGAATAGTTGCCCGGTCTACTTGAGTGTTGGTGCAGTGACACATATAAATTTTAGATGAGGTATGGAGACTTGGTCTGCAGATATCCCTCGACTCATGAAGCACTTCTTGATGATCAGAGCCAGAGCACCATACTCGTCTGGAAAATTCTTCACTAGAATCTTTCCAAAAGGAATGGTCACATCCCCTAACATCTTTCTCCAGCCTTCGCACGTCACCTTGTCTGAGATTTCAGTGACATCCGATGCATTGAGCCCGAAGACGACACATAGAGTATTCGTATCAAACTTATAGACCTTCCCTCTGACTATCGTGTAGAACTCTGAGGTCACGCTGTCTTACAGAACAACATTTTGGATCACGTCTTTCACATGATCATAGAAAATTTCTGAGGTTGCACTCAGCTTATCCTCTAATCCAGCGAAGAGGAGCAGATCCAATATCCCTGAGTACTGGGGATAAGCAATTTGTAGAGCCACGAAGTTCACAACAAGGTCGATGTAGAACCCTACTGTGTTCTTCTGTGTCTTAGATTTTGTTGGTGTCATTGTTGTTGTTTGTTTTGAGAGAGAGAGAGAGAGAGAATGAGTTAGGGTTTGTTTGTAGATGAGAGTTTGAAAGCTCAGTCTTATTTCCCCAATCCCCTTATATAGTCCCTAAAAGCAATCAATTAGGATAGATTTACAAACACTAAAAGAATTTAAACAGTTTGAATTCCTGACAGGCGGGATATACAGGTTTGTCTCTTTTCCATAAAATCACTCATTATGGCAGAGTTTATGACAGGTTTTGGGGCGGCACATACACTTTGGTCATGATGAGCAGTTTTTTCAATTAATAAACTCTTCCAATCCCCACTCACATTACATGTATTCTTCAATCATTTCAATTATACTCATTCACACTCCACCATAGAACATAAACATCAAATCGATACATCTTCAGATTCACTAATTCAATTATTCATCTCTCAACGCGAATTAAATTCAATCATGCATCACCCAACTAGAAATAATCAGTGAGATTTCTCCTCCTCAATTAATGCTTTCAGAAAATTCAAAAGGATTTAATCACTCAAGCAATCAGATATATGAAATGTAATAGATGTTACCCATGTACAGTCAATACTCCTCTGTAGATGAATTTGGTCAGACCAGATGAACAATAAATGCATGATCTTCAGAAGAGTTCTCATCAGATGAGCTCCCATCAGAATTTGATGATTGATTAGAGCTACACACACTTTGAGGAATCAGATTAGTCATTCAGAGTGATTAAACCCAGTTTCTCACAAATAAGACTAAACTTTTTCTCATCTAAGGGTTTCATAAAGATATCTGCTAAATATTCATCAGTTGGAATAAAATATAGAGACACATTTTCTTTTTGAACATGATCTCTAATAAAGTGATGATGAACATCTATATGCTTAATACGTGAATGAAAAAATAGGATTCTTTAAAATAACAATAGCAGAGGCATTATCACAATAAGTGGGACAAGACTCGAAGTCAAATCCATAATCAGATAGTTGTGACTTCATCTATAGTATTTGAGCAACATAGCTTCCAGCAGCCAAAAATTCATCCTCAGCATGATGTGGCGACTGAACCCTGCTTTTTGCTAGACTAGGATACCAGAATATGTCCCAAGAATTGACATGTTCCACTTGTACTTTTTTTTTATCAACTCTGTATCCTTTAAAATCATTGTTAGAAAATCCAATAATTTCTGAATAGGCAGATTAGGTAACCAGATACCCATGTTGGGGGTTCCCTTAAGATATCTAATGATCCTCTTAGTTGTAGTCAAATGAGATTGTTTAGGATTTGACTGAAACCTTGTACATAAACACACAATGAATATTATATCAAGTCTGCGAGATGAAGATACCATCTACTTTACCTATAATCCAAGGAAATATTTTAGTTCTCCCATCATGCTCATCTCAAATGATGATCGCATGAGTTTAGAATCTTTCATACAATTTGGGGTCAGTAAACGCAAAAATAGTATCTACATATATTAGAACAAGCAAGAGCTTGTCCTTGTGTATTTCCGTGAAAAGAGTGGTATCGATAACTCTCTTTTTAAAACCTTTTTCAATAAGCAAGTCTGAGAGAGTGTCATACCAGGCTCTGGGGGCTCGTATAGGTCTGTACAGAGCTTTACTTAACATGTAGACGTGGTCTGGGTGGTTTGGATCTTCAAAGCTAAGAGGTTGCCTGACGTATACTTCCTCTTGAAGTCTTCCATTCATAATGACACTCTTTACGTCCATCTGATATACTTTTATGGACTTTGATGCAGCATACGCCATGAATATTCATATTGCTTCTAGTCTGGTAACTGGTGCAAAGGCATGATCAAAGTCAATGCCTTTCTCTTGAGAATAGCCTTGAGCAACTAGTCTAGCCTTGTTCCTTATGATAACTCCTTCTTCGTCCATTTTGTTTCCATAGATCCACTTTCTACCAATGACTGGATGATCTATAGGTTTAGAGACCAGATTCCAGACATTGAGTCTGGTGAACTGGTTCAACTCTTTTTGCATTGTGTCTATCCAGTTTGGGTGTGTTAGTGCTACAGACACGTTTTTAGGCTACATCTAAGATAGAAAGGAAGATAATAGGTATTCATTTCTGATTGCAGATCTGGTCATCCTTGGTGCTTTCTTGTCTCCGATTATCAAATCAGTAGAGTGAGGCTTTGCCCATCTGGCTCCTGACACCGTCCTTAGGCTTCTGAAGGCATTGGATCTTTAGACATTGTAAGCCAAGGTTGGTCTGATTGTTCTGGTGCCAGATTTAGTTATGGGTCTGCATTGGTAGTCTTTGTTGTCATACTCTGTTCGTTTGGGGTGTCTGTTGGGATCTCATCTGTTGGATTTATCTCTTTCTGTTCAATATTATCTCACAGTGTATCAGTCTGCACACATTCTTCATCAAACAAGTAAGCTTCTCTCTTTGATGGAGTGTTAGTTTCATCAAAAGAAACATGGACAGGCTCTTCTATAGTCTTAGTTGACTTATTATATATTCTAAAAGACTTACTCATAATAGCGTAGCCCAGAAAGATGGCTTCATCAGACTTAACATCAAATTTATGCAAATAATGTTTATTATTAACATGCACATAACATTGCAACCAAAAATATGAGAATTGCCAAGGTTTGGAATTCTCCCTTTCCATAACTCGTAGGGCGTCTTCTAAAATGCCTTGTGGATCAAGGTGCAATTTTGAACACAGCATACTATATTCACAGCTTCAGCCCAGAACATCTTTGGCAGATTACCTTCAAGTAGCATTGATATGACAGCTTCCATCAGAGTTTGATTCTTCCTTTTAGCTACCCTATTCTATGGAGGGGTTCGAGGGGAAGAGAAGTTGTGTTCAATCCCATGGTCAACGTAGCATCCTCGCGCGTACTCGAGATGGCTTGGTGAAGATCCCCTCAAGGGGACCCCGAAAGCCAATCACCCATGTGATTGTAGACATGATTGTAGACGTGTTGTCATAAAAGATTGGTACTTTTAATAACTCAATCCTATAGTGTAACAATTTGGATCTCATCCACATTGTGCAGTAGATTTTCTTGTTGCCACATATTCAGCTTGTACAGTAGAGGTTTAAACAGTCGTCTATTTCTTCCTGAACCACGATACAAGTCTTACACCTAAAAATTGACATGATCCACTTGTGCTTTATTATCAACCCCATAACCTGTAAAGTCTGCATCTAAATAATCCATTAGTATGAAATCTGATTTTCTAGGATACCAAATACCCAGATCAGGAGTTCTTTTGAGATATCTCGGGATTCTCTTCATTATAATATAATAGGATTCTTCGGGATCAGATTGATATCTAGCAGAAACACATACAGAATAAAGGATACCTGGTCTGCTAGCAGCAAGGTATAGTAATGATCCTATGATTCCTCTATACAGTGTTTGGTCAATGGGTTTTTCACTCTCATCTTTATCTATCTTTACAGTGGAGGAATTTTAGGGCGATATGAGGAATTTTGTGAGGCTGCCAGATAGCTAATTGAAAGAGAAGAAGGAGTCGCCGCGTGAGGGAGATGTGAAATAGACCTTGAAAAATTCAACCAAAGCCTACGAGTACTCGCGGGCACCCGTAAAAAGATTGGTTATAGGATCGAGGATTTAGGACATATTAGGAACCAGGTCTTTTTACCCATTGGCAAAATTACCCAACCCATTATGACCCAACCCATGAGTACCTGCGCACAACCCGTGACCCGCTATCTTTTCTTAGATTTTAAAATTTTAGTTATCATTTCATTTTAATTAGTTAAGAAAAGATATATTTAATTCTAATAAGATATTATGGTTTATATATGTAGGTGCTACCAATATTCAATTCACTTTTTTCTCCAAATTTGATTATCATTTTCATTAATTAGATGCTTGCTTTTTCTTCTGCAATGAAAATTTGTCTAACGTCTATGAACTTATTCTTGATTTTTACTAATTTATTTGAACTTTTAGATTTAATGTAATTTTGTCATGAAAAAGTGCATATTTGCTATGAAATTTGCAATGACATATGAATTTCCATTAATTGTAATTTTTTATTTGTAAGACTTTTGGGTCGGGTGCGGGTGCCCGCAACCCGCAATGGTTGGATAATGAATTGACGATCTAGGACCTAATAAGATTTGGATCTTTTTATTCGTGGATAAAATTATCCAACTCGCTAGACCACAGGTCGAATGATCTAACCCAATCAGTATTTCAAATATAATGGGTACCATGAGAAGAAGGCGTGAGAGTAAAAAGATTATCTGAAAAGAAGGCGTGAGACTGAATATGTAAATTGACGAAATTAAAAAAGAAAAAAGAAGAAAAAAGCGTATCTCTATATTTTAGGAAATCAGATTTTTATTTCGGGGGCAAATTAAGTGTATTGTAATTACGTGCACTTCTATGAAAAATTAAAAATAGGTTGTATCTGTAGGAGAATATAATCATCAAATGCACTCATAGGTAATTAACTCTTGAAAAATTTGCATACCAATAAATTTCAATAAAAAAGTTTTATATATCAATTAAGATATACTTAAAGCGTCAAAAAGGATAAAACAAAAAAAAATTATAACAAATGGAAAAACCAAAATTAGTATCATATCCTATATTTTGGCCCTGGTTTACATTTCACTACACAACTGTCGCCAAATATATTTGTTTTCTTAATGCCAATAAAACTTGTCTTTGATTTCTCGTTTCATGGGATATGTAGCTATGAAGATTATAGATAAACAAATCACTTAACATGTTAATGTCATCTATTACTTATTGTCATTAAATCAAGAATTGTAAATCATATTCGAGATATTAAGAACATAAAAAAGTTTGTGGGAGCAAGATCAAGCTTCCAATACATATAAAAAGCCTTGGTTAAAATTTTTAGGATAGAAGAAGCATTTTCTTTTTGATAATTTTATTTTACAATACATAATTGGGAAATTGAATCTTTACGATAGCTTCGGAAAGATCTGAGAGCTGACTTTTCTATAGCAAAGAAGGATGCGATGCAGAAGAGAGTTAGGAAAGCCAAGAGGTTGATGATAGCTGAAGGCTTACATTTTCAAAAAATGGCTCATGGAAGATGGCTGGCTGGAATGGACAGAAATCTCCATTATTTCCACGCTGTAGTAAACAACACAAGGAGAAGGAATAGAATATCTAGTATCACCATTGAGCAGGGGGTACGCTTGACTGATATGGATGGAATCACCCATGAGATTCTAAGTTTTTATCAAAAGTTACTAGGAGAGACCAATGGCCAGCTAGAGGGTATCAGAATGGAAGTTGTTTCTCTAGGGGCAGTTCTGGATGCTGAGTAGGAGAAATTACTTGTGGCTCCATATATTGAGGAGGATATAAAATGAGCTTTATGGGAGATTGATGATATGAAAGCCCCAAGGCTAGACGGATATTCTGCAAAATATTTTAAGGTATGCTGGGCTATTATAGCTAGTGATCTGAAGGCTGCAATATTTCAATTTTGCGTGAATGGCTTGCTATTGAAGCAAATCAATGCAACTGCTATATGTTTGATACCGAAGTCGAGTCATGTCTCTAGAGTTACAGAATATAGACCCATCTCATGTTGCTCCGTGGTATATAAGGTGATTTTAAAGATGTTGGCTCATAGACTTGTGCAGGTCCTCTCCTCAGTTGTTAGCATAGCTCAAGGGGCTTTTGTCCTGGGGAGAAATAATGTGCAGTGGTATCTCTCCTAGGACAATGATAAAGATCGATCTTAAGAAGGCATACAACTCAGTCGAGTGAAAATTCTTGGAGAGAATGCTTAAAGCTTTGCACTTTCCAGAAGTGTTTTTACGGCAGGTGATGACTTGTATATCTACCACTTTCTCTTGTTTAATCAATGGGACATTACAGGGCTTCTTCAAGGATGGGAGGAGATTACGTCAAGGTGATCCTATCTCTCCGTATCTCTTTGTCATAGATATGGAGTATCTTCACAGGATTCGGAAATTGATGGCTATGAATTCTGATTTTCCATACCAACCTGGTTGCAAGAAGTTGCAAATCATACAAGTGTGCTTTGTGGATGATCTAGTTATCTTCTGTAAAGGAGAATTGAGGTCTGCTAAACTGCTTAAAGAACAGCTGGCATATTTTGAAAGATCCAGTGGTTTGGCAACAAATCTGGATAAGTCCTAAGTATACTATGGAGGAATGTCAACAACTGTGCAGTAGGAATTTCTGAGTATCCTTGATTTCCAGAAAGGAGAATTGCCTATTAAATATCTAGACGTGCCTCTTACAGCAAGTAAAATGCGAGTGAATTTTTATCAAGCTTTGCTTGGTTCACACCTGGGAAGCAATGCTGCTTACCTTTGCTGGAAGAAAAGTTCTTATTGATGCAATTCTGCTAAGCATTCAGAATTATTGGTCATAAGTGTTCATTTTGCCAAAAGCAGTGTTGCTTGAAATTGAGAAAATCTGTAGAAATTTTCTATGGTCTGGAGTTGAAACGAAATAGGGCAAGAATTTGATATCATGGGATGATATTTGCCAACATAAAAAATATGGAGGTTTTGGGATTTAAGAAGCTCTTTGAATGGAGTAAAGAATTGCAAGGGAAGCGTTTGTGGGCTATTGAGAAGAAGAAGGATTCCCTATGGATAAGATGGATTCAGGAGAATATTTAAGCATGATGATATATGGGACGTGGAGATGAAGAGCAATGACGGTTGGTTTTGGAAAGGGCACTTGCGAATAACGGACGAATATGTTGATATTCTGACTGTTGGTCCCCAAGGTATCATGTCTGCTATGGAAGCATATAACCTGTTTCGACCCCCTGCAAGTAAAACGAAGTGGTGGCGATGTGCTTGGTCTAGGGAGAATATTCCTAGACATGGTTTCATAACATGGTTGGCCTTCTTGAGGAGGCTGCATACTTTCTTAAGGAGGTATGTGGTCGAAATAGTAAATGTTTCTAGAGGAGTGAAGATTGAGCATTAATGAAAAGCTTACGCGGTTGATGATGAAATTGAATTTTTATGAAATATTTAGGTATTTTGCCTACAATAGATATTAATCATTTTCATATAATATCTTCTAATTTTTTGTATCTACCATCACATCTATTCTTTCCTAGAGAAAATTTGACCTAAAAAACGTTGAAGGGGGAACATCTGTTAGCAACAATGCTTGACCATGGACATTACTTGGTTGAACCACTTCGTTAGGATCTCATAACTCAACATCTTCAATATTAAAGGATGAACCTTTGTATCATCAAAAATTGACGAACATACCAAATCGATATCAGTCTCGAAAAGGACATTAAATTGAACAAGCTATGCTTTATCTTGCAAGATGCCTAGTTCTTTCGCACACGAAAGAACTTCACGGATTTTGACAGGATCTTTGTCTTGAACCTCATTTTGGTCCAAAAAAGATCTCGGCGTAAAAGACTCCTCCTCAGTTAAGGTATGACAATCATCATCGTTATTCGGTTTACTAACAAATGTTTGAATGTCTTCTGAATTTGCATTATTCTTCTCCAATTCTGCATCTTTATTTTCAACCTCTTGATTAGGTCTATGCCGCTCATATTAGAGTCACCCTTGTCGTCTTTGTTGTGGATGGTATCAAAAAATATTGAACCTAATGTGATTTGATGATCACAAATAGATGTGCACTAATATTGTTTTGAGTTTTAATATGCGTAGGTACACAACTTTAGGTTTAAAGCTTCTTAAATCTCATAGAATCTTGAATCATGCAATGATAGATTTAAAGATCATTTGATCCTGTAAAGGAGATGATTGAAGACTCTTGAATCAAAATTTTGATGGTTGAAGTGAACATTTTCGATCGAGTTAAAACCACAAGTGCTTGAGAATCAACTTCAAGTCAAATACAAGTGCTACTCGATGCTAAGTGAATATCAGCTATGAAGTGTCTAATAAAGTGTCAATATGAATGAATAATTTTCTTTTTTATTCTGTTGAAATAATGAGCATACATTGGATGTGGCTCGGCCTTATGAAGTCAGTTTTGAAAAACCTTCATGTGTCAGTTTCAGTTTTAAAAATCTATTTCTACGAAAAAAAAATCTAAAAAGATATTTTCGAGATTTTTCATCGAATTTCTATTAATAAAAAAATCTAGATAATGTTGAACATTTTGAAGTAGGGTTTAAAGACCGACTAACTATTGTTTGTACAAAATATCACTACAATCTAAGAGAACATGGTGGCACATATTTTTAATAGATTTATTCTTGCTTTACCCGCGTTCTACTAGTTTCCCTTATCTGTTTTCAACTATTGATTATTTATTAAGATCACCGTTGTTTAGCAATCTAGGGAATCACAAAGAGCTTTGCAATGAAAGAGTTTCAAGTGTTTTTGAAAAGTAGAAGCTTTCAACTCTCATATGGTGATTCAAGAGGTTTAGGTTTATGTTTTTTCATTGAAGATCTAAGGTAAACTCGAAACCTAGTGTGCTGATACTTTCACTTATAAAACAAGGTATCATGCATGCTTGTTGTTGGGTCTTTGTGATCGAGTTGTATGTGTAACTTCACTCTAGAAGTGGTTGTTAATTAACTCTTGATAAGGGTTGGTATTGGTTGTCATGTTGTATGCAGTCACTAGGGTATGTCTGTTTTTGTTGTCGGTTTTGTTTTTTTTTTCTAGTCTTATGATAGACGTAGGAGGAAACAGGCTTATAGGTGTACTCGAGAGAGGAATTGCACGTGGAGTCTTACGGATTGGAGATCTGTAAGTAGTAAGGAAGATAGGGTGTACTTAAGAGGAATTATAGTACATTGTCATTCCTCGTAGTGGATGTAATTCTCTGACTAACTCGAAAACGAACCACTATACATCATGTGTACTTTACTTTTTCGTATTTTTTCCTGCTCAATCACTGATCAAATTGCAAAGTAAACTGAAATATGTACAACTCAAGAACTAATCTATTACAAAGAAGTATGTTGCGGAAAGTAGAAAACCTTCAAATCCTCAATTCACCCCTCCCCTCTCTTTTAAGTATTTCTTTGATTGGGAACTAACCATTGGTTTTAGAGTCTAACCTTCTTAGACTCTAACCACGTGAGTAGGAGATAAGCATTTACAACATTGTAGGGAGGGCCTCTCAAGAATAAGGCCATCGCTCTTCAACGATAACTACATTTCATATTGGAAGGCGCATGAAGTCCTACATTCAAACTGAAAACTTTCGATTTTGATAAATTATCAAATCAGACCTATTCAAAGTTGAAATAAAAGACAATAAAGGGAAGATGGTTCCAAAACCCAAGACAAATAGGATGAAAACGATTATGCCAAGATGGAGAAAAATACGAAAGTTAACAAGCTACTCATATGAGGCTTATCTGTAAAAGAGTACGACAGAGTTTCACCTTGCTAATCTTCAAACGAAATATAGGATAAGTTCCAGGTAACATATTAGGGCATCAATCAGGTAAAACAATCGAAGATTTATCTCTTAAACTATTGTACCTTCATGTGTATACTGTTTATCCTTAATCTTGATGATAACAAACTTCATTTCCCACAGGATGACTTGATGTGTATTTTATAAGTGTTGCAGGTTGATGAGCAGGTACATTAACACATAGGGCATTTCATAAGGAGGATTCAAGACTTAGTCTAATTGATGGAAGACATTAGTGAATCAAGTTCAAGTGAAGTGTTTGGACAGTTCAAGCATGTGGAAACATTTGGAGGTACAATGAGTATTGATGTAATTCAAATATGTAGTCCAGATGTAAAGGTATGGCATCCAGTATTCCTTAAGTGTTTAGGAAGTTAAAAAGGATTTTGAAAAGTTTTGAGTGTTCTATAATGGGACCAGTCCCATGAATACTGCAAGTTTTCGAAAGCTGTTTTGACCAAGTCAAGTGTGGGTTTAAACTTTGAAGATACATTTTGATTGTTTTCAAATGAGTCACAGTGTTGAAATATTTTCCTGATTATTTTGACTCATGAATTATGGTTTTCACTGATTTGGAAAGTGGCATATTATCTATTCCTATTTTGTGAAAATTATGCACTAAATTAATTGGCACTTAACATATATTCCTAAACTATTTTTGGAAGAAAATGTACACAATCTTTTACCCATTGAATGACTATTAATTGAAAGCTCTGTTGTTTTAATCCCCCC
>JAOVYX010001784.1:0-12342 GCA_035668315.1 Drosera spatulata | reverse complement strand
TTCTTGATTTTCATCTTTTCAGGTGCAAGACTTGAGGACGGATTTTGATTAAGCTATGATCATGTTTGTAATATTAAAGCTTAGGACAATATTTCTAAGTTTCTGCTGCTTTAATATGTAATAAATAAGTAAACTTGTGGATGTAGTTTGATAATACTTTAAGTATATTTCCATTTGGATTTATTCTAAACCGAGTTAAGTTGAATTGCCTGGCTAAGGTTTGTGGGATTCTAGCGGCAGTAATGCCACGAGGATTTTCAGAAAGGACTTGAAAATCGGGGCGTTACAAAACCATTATTTTAGGCTAAATGAACAGTTATTGTTGATAAATGAACTGCCTGTATAATTAGAAACGTAGATATTTGATGCTTTAAACTGTTCAAATTTGATTTTGTAAAATGTGATGTTTTGCAACGTGAACTGTTTACTTATTGGACTGTAAACTGTGCGTTTCGTCTTTATAAAACGGTAAACTATTGATATTTATCCGTGTTTGTAGTTAAAATGAACTATTTTTAGTGGTATACAAACGCTTGAAAGTATTGTATTTAGTAATGAAGATGAAATAATGAAGGAACGTGAACTATTTTTGTTGTAATGAAGAAGTCTCATAAACGTGTGTTCAAATCAATTTATCGATGAAATCACATTGGATAATTAGGTATCATTATATGAGTACATGAAGTTTATATATGGTATGTCTAATGATAGATTTGTTACATTATCATCACATGTCTCACAAGAATATAGTGTCACATAGCTTATATTTCATGGGTTATATTATCCATCTAAGGTTAGTTTGATAGGATGTATTCATGTCACAATGTTACTATGAAAACTATTCTATCATTTATGATCAAAAGCAAACAACAAATATACAATTGTTGTTGAAATTATCGCATTAATGTTTATTTAATGTCATCATATATACCATTGTTTGGTTAGTATTGAAAAACAAGCAGTATGAAATGTTCAAAACGTTAATCATGCATTACATAATTGACGATATGAACCAAAAAAAATTAGCAATATGAAATGTAACAAAGTTTAAAAGTGCGAATCATATAATGATTTACAATGATTGAAAATTTTATAAAGATCCCAAATATTTTAGTCTCGATGTGTTTATGCATATGTATCAAGCAACATGTTAAATATAGATGCTGATGAAGCAAACTACCATAGACACTGAGAATGTTGATATATGAATTGTATTTGTCACTATCAAAAATCACGTTTTGATGTAGGTAAATTACGTAGAAAGTACAATATGAACTGTAACCTCCAAACTAATTAAAAAACTCACCAATATGAACGTAATTATATTGTTGATGAATTCTATTGTTAAATACGCTTAATCTGAACAATATACAACGATAACAATAATATGAAATGTGATGAATATCCAATTTGAACAACTAAGAGTATCCAATTTGAAGTATGAAAATATCCAATATGAACTATGAAGAATATTCA
Organism: Drosera spatulata; assembly: GCA_035668315.1. Taxonomy (NCBI): domain Eukaryota; kingdom Viridiplantae; phylum Streptophyta; class Magnoliopsida; order Caryophyllales; family Droseraceae; genus Drosera; species Drosera spatulata. The sequence continues at coordinate 10,866 of JAOVYX010001784.1, read as the reverse complement.
ATATGAACTGTGAAAAATGCCAATAAGAATTGTGAAGGACACCAATATCAACAATATGAATTAAATCAAAAACCAAAATGAAATGCATAGAAAACTTGCGATGTGAGCTGTGAAAAATAGCAATATGAACTGTGAAGAATGTCCAATACCAATTGTGAAGAATGTGTAATATGAACTGCAGGAAAATGCAATATGAAATCATCACGAGTTACCACGAAAACCTTCACCATAAAATTCTATAATCCACAAATCGTTTTTCAAACCTTAAAATCTTACTATTACAATATACAGATGATCTTGCAATACACCCCGATGGGGTTTTGATAGGTTCGTCTATTGTGCCCAAGTCTTTTGCATCGATTTCACGTCAGTTGTCGCGTAAAGTGTATTGTTTGTATGTGAACGGCATATAAATGCATGATGGGGTCTCATTGTATCACCAGGCCGCGAAGCAGACCGCGTACGTGCACACCAATGCCTTCCTTATTTGCCTCCAGAAATAGTAGCTCTTCTTTTCTAATCCCACATTCGCAAGAAACTTGGCCCATTTGAAACCTACACAATTCAAGAATGTGTTACATTTTCTCACACACATTTCGTCGAACACCTTATAAACAAATACGAAAACACCACAAAACATCTAGATGAGTAATTTTTATTCTGAAAATTGGGATTTCACCTGTTTTGACATCTTGAAATCGATGTTGAACCAATTGAATCTGCAGGTAATGGGTGTCGTCGGGATCCGATCTTTGATCGTCGACAATGACCGAAGAGCTGAGATTCCGATGAGGATTGTTGGAATGGTGGTTTTCGGCAAGTAACGTCGGTCTTGGATTGACTTACACACGAAGTGCTGTCTAATGTACAAACAATTCCATGTAATATCATTACATGAATTGCCTGTCAACTGTGATTTGTTTCAAGTTGATATGATTCTCCTTTTTTTGAGTTCAGTACATGAATTCTCCTTTTTTGTTTCAATTTTCTATATGATTCTTCTCTCTTGAAGTGTCAACATCACTATTGGCCGACAACAATGCGAAAAAAGCCGAGATGAATCTATAGTATGATAGTATCATCTAACAGCCTCCGGTTGCTGGAATGGTGTAATCGGACTTCGTGCGAGCTTGATATTCTCTTGATAATGGTAAGCAAGGTGGTTGTTTGATCGGCAATGTGCATGTGAGAGAATGAGTTAGTCAAGAACAGTAAAAAGAATGGGTCAAATGGACTGGGTGACTAGGATTAATGTCTTTTATTTATTATTAGATATGTAAATATAAATGAAACTTTTATTAGATATTTAATATGTATTGAAATTTTTTGGGTAGTAAATATGAGTGAAATTTGTCTTAGTCATTTTAGTATATTTATCGAAAAAAGAATACAAGGGATTAAATTAATTCTCCCTTTAATTTAACAGGATTACAATCATTTGATTTGTTATTATAATTTGTGTGTTATTTTTTGATGTAAAGACTAAATTATCATTTGACTTTTGTGAGTGAGAGGAGTGAGAAAAAAGAAAAAAGAAAAAATGGTAGGGTGGATTGATGTGATATAAAATAAATAGTAAAGGTGTTTTGATTTTTTTTTTTTGTAGGGAAAAAAGTTTTCAAATAGGATAAGGTTGTAAATTAGTTGGGACGGTCCAATTTAGTAAATGTTGTAAATTTGTTCGGACGCAGGGAGTAATTTTTTTCTTGAAATGAAAATTAATAGTAATATTTTTAAAAACTAAAAATACTAGTAATAAAATTGTTTTTTATTGTCATTTCAAAAAAAAGAAAGTTTTTTTTATTATAGTCATTTTTACAATAAGAAAGGAAAATTGCAGTTAGCATCTCTGAAATATTAAATTACAATAAATGATCCAATTCTAAAATAAACATTTAATCTCTCTATATTGAAAATAAATCATATTTTTTTGGTCATAAAATCTCATTAAGAGGAGTTTACAAGGAGGTCATTTATATATTATCTGTTAGCATGAAAAAAAATCACATTATTTTGATGTAAAATACAATTTATAAGAGTTTAATGATATTTTCTCTAGTAATAATTGTTACCAAATTTTATTTTTCTAAAGAAACAAAGAAAAAATTACTCAATATCACTTAGTCAAATTAATTTCCATCAATAGAATCCCTTTTTTTTAGGTACCATTTGTTTTTTTTTTTCAATTTTTTTGAAATCAAATATTCCCTAGCCCCAATTTGAAAATTTGATTATGTTTCATTTCTTTCTCAATTTTTGTGCCAAATCTTAAAATTAAGAGACAAATCATCCTCAAATCGAACCCTAGAGATTCCCTCAATTTTCTCAAGTGATCTGGACTCGATCTCCAATGACTCGAACACCCCATCACCTCATCATCATCTTCCTCCCTCTCCTTGTTCCTCTCTCGCCTCATCATATCGATCTCAATTCGAGGAGCGAATTGAGGGAACGAGGTGTGCATCCGCACATCAATGATATGTATGAGCATCTGTGCATCACTGATCTTGCTTATATGTCTGCTATGAAGAATGATAAGTTCGGATTCAATTTGCTAGTTGGCGGCTTCTTCTGCCCCAAACGATGTGCTGAGGCAATCCCGCGTGATGCGTAGGTCTCAAGAGATGATGTTGTTCCTGTATTCAAAGCCATCTTCGAAACATGCAGGGACCTCGGAACCCGAGGAAACACACAGAAAATGAGAATGAAGTGGTTGATTGATGAACTGATGAGTAAAAATCTCTCTCCTACTTAATCCGAGTACGTGGTTCGAGCGAAGATAGATGGTTTCCGGATGGGATATAGATTTGAATTTGAATTTGAATTTTTTTGAAAAATCAATAACTTGTGTAATTATTGATAATTTTGTTAGAAAAATAAATATGATGTATAAATTTTTTAATATAAAAATTATTTGAATAAATATTGATGTGATATCTATTAAAAAAATGTAAGATATTTTTACGTAATTAATTTCTCCTGACATATCACTTCAAAAAATATATTTTTTAACTAAATCCACAAGAATTCAACTGCACAAAAAAAATTGATGATTCGATGAACAATTCGCAACGCAATCTACTTTGCCTACATGTACCAACATCTTATTTTTATTTGGACAAATTGATTATATTTCATACGTATTCTGATATGTATGCTAATAACTCAATCATCCTTATAAAACAACAAAATTTAAAAAAATTATCTTTAAACACACCATACAAACACATAACCCTAAGGGTTATATGGTATTAATGTCTAAAATTTTGAAAATCAAAAGTAGTAATAGAAAAAAAAAGTTAATAACGAAACCAAATTCACTGTTTCAAATAAAATGATTTTAGATATAGAAAAATTTAAAACAAGAAACAATATATATATAATTATTTTTTTATTTTTTTATTTTTGTTTTATTTATTTAAAAAATAGATAAGAATTGATTTTATTTCACTATCAAATACAACTAAAACAAAAAAATAGAGAATAAAAATCATATCAAAGCAGGCTGTATGTTACAATCGACATCGTTACATCGATCGGTTTCGATGTGGCTGTTCCATTCCACCACAACCCATAACCACAACGACAACCACAGACCACGCCTCCTCGTCTTTCCCTTTTGTCTTCATCTCATCTCCGTGCTGCTGCTCTGCTGCTTTCATCTCCAACTCCACTACACCTCGCTCTCGAAACCCTAAATCCCCAAATCCGCCCCATTTGCTCTCGATTTCAGCTCTTATTGGATTCAGATGGCTGAAGCGAAGTTCAATCTGCCCAACGACGATCTCGTCTCCTCGATCACCGCCAAGCCCAAACGTAATCAATCGATCACTGCTTCTTTGATTTCGTCGTGTTGTGTTTGGTGTTGGATCTGTCTGTGTTGGCGTTGGTTTGGTTTCGCGTTTGTTGATTTGAGTGTGCGTGTGTGTGTTTGAGATCGGATTTGGACTCGTTTGGTGTGAGATAGGGGCTGGATAGGATATGGTGTGGTTTGAGATTTAGGGTTTGGGGTTATGATTTGGTTGATGCGGATCTGGTTTGTGTGATTTGGTGACCTTATTGATGCGGAAGCTGCTGCTGTTGTTATATCCAATGTGTGATATGAAGCGAGTTTTGTCGGGTTGTTGAGATGGGTTTAGCTGTTCGAGCTGGTAGTTGAGTTGCTGGTTTGTGTGATATTGTGCTATTTTGTGCTAATGTAAATTGGTTTTTCATGTAATGCTGAAATCCACGAACAACATGTCGAATTTAGAAGGTGGCCGGTGGCTCTTGAATAGCTTTCTAGAGATTGGTTTGCTTTGTTTGTGATGTTTTGATTTTTGGATAAACTCTAATGTGCATTGACTTCTCCCAATCCTGTTGTAGTGGAGATCCCAGGAGGAACTGGAGAGGAGAAGTTGACAATGGGATACCTCGATGACATGAAAGGTATGTTACTGTTATTACATATTCTGCCATGGTATGATTTAAGTTTCACACGATGGGGCATTTGTTTTCCTTGTGATGGATTGTGTGCTTGGAGCTTTTGCAGATCAAGTGCCCTCTGAGAATAACATGCCTCTCTCACCTCAATGGCTTTACTCAAAACCCGTGGAGGCTAAGCTGGTTCGTTCTTCTACCCTGTTGGACTTAATTGTTTTCCGGTTTATTAGGTTGTAGAACTTGACTATGTGTTATACTGATATAAGCACAACACGTTTGTGAAGTTATTTTATATTAAAACTTCTATATCTCTATTCTTCTACCCTGTAGTTATTTTCACTTTGAGAAGATATACTTTATAATAGTTGGACAGGCCAAGTATCTCTCTTGTATGTATTAACGAGTCTCTAGTATTAGTTCTTCTTTGTCTTGTAGGTGTCGCCTTTTTTTTTTTTTTTTTTAAAGAATCTTTCTGGTGGACTGGATGTGATGTACTTTATTTTTAGTTCACATTCTTCTTTCATTCTGGTCTGGTTTGTTGCAAGCTGTTGACAAGAAAAGGCTCATCTTCTGTGAACTTACAGGATGTCCGTCCTCCAAGTTCTCTTTCGCTTGGAAACTCAAATGACCTGAATCAGAAGGAGGGTGACAAAAAGGATTGGAGGAAAGCTGTATCTGAGAGTGAAGGTTCTCGTCGTTGGCGTGAAGAAGAGAGGGAAACTGGATTGCTTGGTAGAAGAGATAGGAAAAAATCGGAAAATGTGTCAACTAGGGAGGGAGTGGAAACTAGAAGCTTGACTGCTTCTGATCGCTGGAGTGATGCAAATAATCGGAATTCTGCACATGAAACACGGCGTGATAGTAAGTGGTCTTCCAGGTGGGGTCCTGAAGAAAAGGAGAAGGAAGGTCGTACTGAGAAGAAGCCTACTATAGACAAGGAGGAGGTATCTAGTGACTATCAGTCGATCGGAACTGGTAACCGTGCTGTAGGTGAACGTGACTCGGAGTCTCGTGATAAGTGGAGGCCCCGCCATAGATTGGAATCTAATTCCAGCGCACCAACTACCTACCGTGCCGCCCCTGGTTTTGGTCCTGAGAAAGGAAGAGTAGAGGGTCCACCGCTGGGCTTTGCATTGGGAAGAGGTCGGTCAAATGGTGTTCCCATCTCGAAGCTTCCATTAGGGTGTGCAAATAGTGGATCTGCAGAAAATTTTCGCTATCCGAGGGGTAAACTTCTGGACATTTATCGTGTACAAAAACTTGGTTCTGCTTTTGCTGGAATGCCCTCAATAGAGCAAGCACCGCCTGTAACCCAAGTGGAGTACGCGGATCCGCTTGCTCTCGTTGCACCTGATGCAGAGGAGGAGGTAAGATCTAGGAAGGAAATTTCTGCAGTGAATTTAATGCATACTGCTGGCAAAGTTGCAAATTCTTGCATTGCATTTAGCGAAACTATCGTGCTGATGTTTATGTCAAATATTGCCAACAGGCTTTACTAAGAGATATATGGAAGGGTAAAATCATTAGCAGTGGGGCTTCAGACAATTCCCTCAAAGAACGGAAAGTGCCTGAGAACTCGGCAGGTAATGGTTTTTACAATCTTTCTTGCTAATTCCTTGCAAAGGGCTTTTATCTTATTAGAATACTTCCTGCTTTTGTAGGTGATGAAGACCTGGTTCTATATTCCTCTGATGTTTCTCAAGATATAATCGGTACCTCTCAAAATACCGAAGGTGATTTTGTTTCTTAGACTAGTCCTGCAAAATCAGTTGCTATACTAACTTCCTTGTAATATGTGTTTTTATTCCTACGAATTACGAAATGTTGGCTCGGATAAGATCTCATGTCTGACAATTATTTCAGAGAATAAAGTTGAGCATGGAGAGAAGCTTCTTGTAGTAGCTGAATCAGCTGGATATCCAGTAAGAGCTCCAGAGCCTGACAGCAGTAAGGGCTACATGGGCAAATCTGCTGAAAGTTGGCAGTCTGCGGATTTTGCATCTGTAGAACGCACGTCATTTCATGAGTCGGAGCCAGTTATTTTGGAAATCAATGAGCAGCTTCCTGATGATATCAGTTCGCTATTTGTTTCTCCAATCTTGGGGGGTGGACAGATTCCCAACCTTCATAGTTCTCCGAATAAGAATGATGCCTTCGGAAGTGGTATACCACCTGAGGAGTTGACTTTGTACTATTGTGACCCTCAGGGAGAGATCCAGGGACCATTTCTGGGGGTTGACATCATCTCATGGTTTGAACAGGGGTTCTTTGGGACAGATTTACCTGTCTGTCTAGCAGATGCCCCTGAAGGAAAAACTTTCCAAGAATTGGGCGATCTCATGCCATATCTAAGAGTTGGAGAAGATTATTATGGCAGCTTGGGTCCAAGTACTAAATATGAGCAACCTGCCGGAGCCCTTGGAAGAAAGTTGGAAAGCAGTTTATCTGCCTCTGTTGCTGGCACTGAGGCCAGTGAGTCGTCACCGCCCAGTTATCAGAGTTGGCAAACGTCTGGCTTTGCTTCTGCACCGGCAACGACACAAGAGCATGAACATGATTTCTCATTGCAAACACCTTATTCTGATGGAACTCAGTTTCAGGAATTTGCTTCTCAAGATGCAGGTACTTCTATTGCTCTCAGTGAAAATGTTGGAATGGTATCTCCTGCTTTACTGTGCATGTCTTCTATTGCATTATTTGGTACTATTTTTTTCTTCTGTTTGCAGAAATCATACTTCCAGGAAGGCCTGGAAGTGGGGGTTATCACATTGGAGAGCCTTTCAGAAACAATGATGGTCCCATGGTAAATCCTGTTACACATCCTTCTCATCCCAACAGTATGAATTCAGATGGAGTGTCCATGCAGACTGATGATAAGTTACATCCATTTGGCTTATCATGGTCTGAGCTTGAAGGAACCCATCCTGGACAGGAGCAGCCTGGCTCACCCGGTGACTTACAAGGTTGTTTGGGAGTGAAGGCTGCTTCATTTGATGGAGTTGCAAATGCACGTGTGATTGAAAATTCACGGTCCGACGGTTATGGGAATGGTCGGCTTGCTAATTCTGATATGTATCGAGATATCATGGGTGCTCATCATCATGTTCCCAATCATCATAATTTGGATGAACAACTTATTCTGCAGAACCTTCAGAGACAACATCTCCGACCAGGTCATCGTTCATCTCAAAATACTCGTTCTGATTACTTGGCTATGGAACAAGCTGCTGGGCTGAACTCAATTCACCACCAGTTGGCTAATAAATCTCTGCAAGAACTGGAACATATACTGGCTCTTCAGCAGCAGCAGCAGAGGCAGCTGGAGATTCAGCAACAGATGCAACAGATTCAACAGCAACAACAATTTCATCATCATCAAATGCTTATGCTTGATCCTCAGTCACAAAGTAGGCAGTTGCTACTTGAGCAGTTACTCCATCCTTCATTACGTGATCCTGGCTTTACACATCCCCATGTTGATGTAAGTGCTGCAAATGGTATGTTGGATCAGGCGCTACTGGAGCAGCAACTCGAGCAAGAGCTGCAGCACCGATCCCAGCTTCATTCAAGACATACTGATCCATACCTGGAGGATCTCATTCAATCAAACCGTGGACAAGCACCTCACCATGAGCATCAGCGAAATGTTATTGAGTTCTTGGAGCGTGCTAGGCATGAAGAATTTCTCTCTCTGGAGCGTCAACTTTTTCAGCAGGAGCAGTTGCAGGCAAGACAGTTGGCAATGGGACTGCAGCAGCGGGTTGAAATGGAAGGAGCAAGGCCTGCTGGTACAATCTGGCCAAGGGATGAAGCTGAGCTGTTGTTGAGGAATATAGCTGGTTCTCGAAGAGGTCAGTCTGCAGTAATTGGCCCCTCGGAGATCATCCAGCAACAACAGAGTTTAAGACATGATGAGCAGCTTATCCAGCTTGAACGCTCTCTTCAACTGCAGGAACGACTTCCCAGAGGTCATTATGATACGGGTGTCATTCCATATGAACGTTCTCTGTCTTTCCCCACCGGTGCTCGGATGAACTTAGATCTCGTAGATGATGTGGCTGGTATTCGGAATTTGGATGTGCAGGATCCTCATCCTCATATGAGGATTTCTGGTCAAATGGGCTCATTGTCTTCTAGTTCCCATTCTCAACAGCAGCCATATGCTCAGAAAGAATTTCCAGCTCCACATTTGAATTCAATGAAGGGACCATGGTCTCGAGGTGACAATCATCAGTTAAATGATTGGATAGAGCCTCAGTTACAACAACGGCATCTCAATACTCTGCAGGGAAAGAGGGAGTTTGATGTGAGGATGAATTCTACAGATAGGAATTCATGGTCATCCAGTGGATATGATGATGAAGAAAATTCCAAGCGGTTGCTGATGGAATTGCTTAACAAAAAATCCAGCCTTCAACCTTCTCAACCACGTGAGGAGAATGCTGTTTTTACTGATGAAGGTAGAAAACCAGCTAGCTTCTTTTCTGATTCAAACCCTGGAGATAATTTGTTTACTCTTGAGCAAGATCACGAAGCTGGTTTGAAAAATTATGCTGGTGGAGCATCCTATAGTTCTATATCAAGTGAACAAACACATTGGTTGGTGGACGAGTCAGGTGGTGGATTAGAATCCAGTGGTAGATTGGGCATGGGATCTAATTCGGATGTAGCTATGGAGAGGGCGTCTAGCTCTACGGGAATCAATCAAACTTCTCATGCTACGTATCACCGCTCCAACATGGTTGGGAAGCCATATATGGATAGAGACTTGTCAGAAGCAGAGGAGAAAAGGCTCCTTCAAGGGACGGGAAGCATCACAAACAAACAAGGGTTTATTAATGCACAATTTTCTAAGGATTCTGCCTCAGAGATGCAAGAGGGTACGGACGAGCTAGCTGGAATGACTTCAATGGACGGCGGGCAGATTCCAGTCAGTTCTGCTGTTAGGCATAGTTCAAGTGGCATTGCTGGTAACTTCTCTTTTTTTTCCTTCTCCAGATAATCAGATTGCTGTGGTCAAGGTCATAAGATTCTGATCCTGTTGCAGGTGGACAGGGCGGTTTCTACACCGAGAAGATGGGGCGGCCTGATTCCTTCAAAGAACAGATTGCTGCTGACAGGTAATGTACTTTTTGCTGCTTCAATTGTGGAGAAATAATCTTGTAGATTTTGGTTTTCAGAACGTGGCCTCCGGATTGAATTCTGTATTAGCATAAATGCTGTCTTGGAGATGGGTGCAAAGCCTTTCTGCTTGACAATTACAAGGAATGTGTTAAGTGAAATTAGAGGATTGGAGAGGATAGGAAGAAAGAAGATGAGAGACAAGAGGAAGAGATGCAGATCGTAGGAAGAAAGTTGTTATTGTTTATTTTTCTTGTAGTCATATGGCTTTTTAAATAGCCAACTACAATAGAAACTAATAGATGGCTATCCATAATTGGTGCCGATCATAAATTCTAACTAATAAACTAAAATAATACATAGAAGGGAAATAATTAATTGTCCTAATTTAATAGATATAGCAATATCCTTAACTTTGTTGGTTAGCAAGTTTGACACGCCTGGAATATACATTCAGCCCCTTAACATTCCTTCCCCCATCAAGAGACAACTTGTCCTCAAGTCGAATGTCAGTTAGGAGGTGTTCATCTTCCCAGCTTGAATCCTCTAGAGCAAGGTCCTGCCACTGAACTAGGACCTACGAGACTGGTTTGGAGTTCTTGAGAATAACCCGACGGTCCAAAATTGTTAGAGGTTTGTGGATCAGTTGGTTTTCAATTGCTGCCTCTGGTAGCTGATAGACCATTCTAGATGGCGAAGTTGTGTATGGTTTAAGTAGTGAGCAATGAAAAACAGGGTGTATGCAGCTGAAAGCTGGCAGGGAAAGACGATAAGCCACTTGTCCCACTCGACTCTTCACATGAAATGGCCCATAGTAACGAAGACCGAGCTTATGCTTGGAGTCCTTGCTAACCGACAATTGACGATAAGGATGGAGACAAAGAAGTACCAGGTCACTTGGTTTGGACTCGATACCGGTGCGATGCTTATCAACTTGAGCCTTCATAGCTGTTTGAGCTTTAGTTAAATTGGTGCGCAACTGAGCCAAGATGATATCAAGAGAACGTAAGTCGTGATCAACCGCTTCAACAACACTAGTGCCTCCAAAGTGAGCTAACAGAGAAAGAGGTTTCCGACCAAATATTACTTCAAAGGGTGTCATGCCTGAAAAGGCTTGAAAAGTAGTGTTGTAGTGATACTCAACAACAACAACAACAAATCAAGCCTTTATCCCATCAAGTGGGGTTGGCTACATGAATACGACGACGCCATCCAATCTGTTATGTACATTATCTTCTGTAAGATAATGATAGGCCATATCATACTTTAAGGTTTCTCTCATAGTCTTTTTAGGTCTCCCTCGTCCTCTCTTGACATGTGCTA
>JAOVYX010001783.1:0-12344 GCA_035668315.1 Drosera spatulata | reverse complement strand
TGTAACGTTCATCGTTCTTAAATTTTTATTTACGCGTTCGTTACATACGCTTCGTACGTATATTTTTAATCCAAAATGTATATTTAAATCCGACGAATTTTCGGGTTATTATAAATTAACTTAGGAAATGATGTGCTTAGTATGTAATCAGATTAGAAAAAAATAATTAACTTAGAAAAAGATATACTTAGGAATTAATTAACTTAGAAAATGATGTGCTTACTATATAATCAGATTAGAAAAAATAATTAACTTAGAAAACGATGTGCTTAGGAAGTAGTTAAGTTAGGAAATGATGTGCTTAGTATGTAATCAGATAAGAAAAAATAATTAACTTAGAAAATGATGTGCTTAGGAAGTAATTAACTTAGAAAATGTTGTGATTAGTATGTAATCAGATTAGAAAAATAATTAACTTAAAAAACGATGTACTCAGGGAAGTAGTTAAGTTAGGAAATGATGTGTTTAGTATGTAATCAGATTAGAAAAAATAATGAAATAATTACGAAAAATCATGTACTTAGAAAGCAATTAATTAACTTTGGAAATGATGTGCTTACTATGTAATCAGATTAGAAAAAATAATTAACTCAGAAAACGATATGCTTAGGAAGTTTTTAACTTAGAAAATGATGTGATATGTGTAACGCCCCGGCCAAATCCTTGCTAGCGGATCGTCACCAAGAACCGCTAGCCAGGCTAACAACTCGCCTCACAAACCAACACTAATCCTTTCAGTGCGCTTTAGCCTCACTCGCGCACGTCCTGAGAAGCTTTCCAGGAGGTCACCCATCCCAGCATTACTCCATAACTTAACCGAGGAGTTCTAAAGTGATGGTCTACCGAAAAGAAAGGTGCACCTTATTGGTATAGATAGTACTATCAAACAATTTAAGCATTTCTTTGGGGTATTACAGTATGTAATCATATTAGAAAAATATTTAACTTAGAAAACGATGTGCTTAAGAAGTAATTAACTTAGAAAATGATGTGACTAGTATGTAATCAGAATAGAAAAATATTTAACTTAGAAAACGATGTGCTTAGGATGTAATTAACTTAGGAAATGATGTGATTAGTATGTAATCATATTAGAAAGATATTTAACTTAGAAAAGGATGTACTTAGGAAGTAATTAACTTAGGAAATGATATACTTACTATTTAATCAGATTATAAAAAAATATTTAACTTAGAAAACGATGTACTTAGGAAGTAATTAACTTAGGAAATGATGTGCTTACTATGTAATCAGATTAGAAAAAATAATTAACTTAGAAAACGATGTGTTTAAGAAGTAATTAACTTAGAAAATGATGTGATTATATGTAATCAGATTAGAAAAATATTTAACTCAGAAAACAGTGTACTTATGAAGTAATTAACTTAGAAAATGCTGTGATTAGTATTTAATCAGATTAGAAAAATAATTAACTTAAAAAACAATGTGCTTAGGAAGTAGTTAACTTAGAAAATGAAATAATTTAGAAAAATCATGTACTTAATAAGTAATTAACTTAGGAAATGATGTGCTTACTATGTAATCAGATTAGAAAAAATAATTAACTAGATACGCCAGAGCTTATATTTTATATTTGATAGGATCTCAGCTCTTCCCAGATGACACCAGAGAGGAGGTGCCGCTCATGTAGCTTCATGTGCTTGATCGTGGAGTGACATCTCCAGCTATTCTTCGGGCCCCGTTATTCTGTCCTTTTTATATAGAACCCTCTGTCGTTATTCTGAGACGACCAGATCTGAGATGGCCATGTCAGGCCGAGGTTCGATGGTTGTGGAATTCTATTACAGGTTTGGGCTTGGGAGAGGATCCCGATGGTGAGACCGAGCGAGATTGCGGACCACCATCTTTTGTTCTGACTTTTCCTCTAACTTACAGGTAACTACATAATGTCATTTTCAAAAAAAAAAAAAAGTATAATTTTCTTTACTATTATGGTTTTTGTAATCAAAAAATTTTTTTTTCATGTAAAGGTGGTCCGTCGTTAAGGGCAAGCACCTTATGAGAGACAGCTGCTTCAGTGTTCGTCATTATCGTTCGTTGTTTGATCAGTATCCAACAATCGAGTTCATTTGGGAGCCATACATCGAGGATAGATTAGATGACATGCCAGAAGATTTTATGGATGAGAGAAACAGAGTCATTTGGTTCTCTCATGTTTCTCTCATCCACTTTGCTATAGTGGAGTACTACGTGCCATTTCGTACGACACGACAGTTTCATTGGGTCCAAACGATCCCATCGAGACACAGCATGCATAACGAGTTAAATGACCTCACCAGGCGGTGAGGGGGAGATTTCGATTGGCTCCGTTATTATCAGGCACACGTCGATCGTTGGAATGACGCAGAACGTCATTTTGTGCAATGTCGTCACCAGACCGAGGCCGATCCTTCCACTGCCCCAGGCTACCTCCTATGGTATCATCAGATCACTCGATAGCGTATAGGTCCTCCCAGGATTCGTCGCACAGGTGTCATCAGAGGCCTGTTCCATGCTGCTCGTACTGTTCGTGCTCTTATCCGCGGAGGATCATTGTAACGACCCGAAATCCGGCATGCCCGCCACGGGACGTTATGCCGTCATAAACCTAGTCCATGACAAGGTCAATTAACCCAAACGGATTTGTAGGTATAGAAGCTAAGGAAAGCTACCTAATCAATACAAATTATAGTTCCAGATGATAATATGTAATCTCGATTACAATACAATATTGTGTCATCTACAAGTGGTTCCTAACGAGCATTTATTACATATCGGACAATGAGGTAAATAACTCTATGCATAAAATCTCATTCTATCGTTTCAGCATGGTCTTGTGGTGGATCTGCAAATAAAACACATAACCGTGAGCTAAAAGCTCAGCAACCAAAGTGTATGTATTCGATTTGCAGGGTACTTCCCCGACTACTACGATCGATGAATATCTGTAAAATATTTCTAATAACCGTAGGAAAATATGAGCGTCGTATCAAACCCTACACATATTAAAAGCATAATTGTCGTTGTTTTTTTTTATATTCTTTTCACTTTCTTAACCATCACAAGTCCGTATCCCAACATAAAGGATAGAACTCAAATAAGGACAAAAGATGAGAGATTTTTGAGACATAGATTTCAGCCACACATCATCCACCAAAATCATTTGATAACCTGTTCTCTTTTGTGAAAATGTTTCTATTTTTCATAAATACTACGCATGGTTTGGGTTCGCGGCCCAAAACCACTACGTCTCTTGCGTGTACTTCGGTTTGCTAAACTCTCACTTAAACGCCGAAGGTCCCCCTGCAGAGAACAGCCTTACACCCAAACGGTCGATGTTTTGGCCCGCGACTTCTTGTCGCTGCGCATACTAAGAGAACCACACTTGTTCTCTTACTAGCTAGATTTAACGTCTGACCCAGTCATGTCTACTTTAAACGCTCTTAGAGTCAAAGAATTCGATCCCGAAGGACTCACTATACGACCTCATTGACGACAACGGACTTGTTTGGTTATCATTAGTTCGTTATTATATTTGTTGTAGTGTTTCTTAAATCTCGATTCCCCGCTTAATATGAAATATGTTATATAACACATATTCAGAGTATAAATAGCATATGAAGCTTGTACAGTAATCACATACAACGCATTCAGCTCTTCAGTCATGCCTTAACATAAAGTATAGAAAAACAATTCCATAATATTTGTTATCAATAAACTTACGTTCGTTTATGCAAATCCCATAATTATGCATAATCCGTGCAAATAATACGTAAGTCGCATAAACACGCATAAGCAAGCTCAGTTACGCACAAACACACCGCTCTGCATACACGCACAACCATGTGCACAAGATCTCCCCTAACCATCACATACACATACAGCCTTCACCCTAAACATGAACGCAGTCACGTATAACCATCAACCATTATCAATGCTAAACATATATGCTATCTAATAACTCTATACCTCTTTCATCACACATACAGTCATCACACTAAGCACACCTCGCCAACTCGTTCACACACATAGCAGCCGACTCCGTCAAAGCATACATACATCACATCGTACACGCACAATACAAACATAATACACAACGCTCTCCCTAACACCATCACAACATCCCATAACCACCTAAAATGTCCACATGACCCTTTTATGATCGTTTGTAATACCAAATCTACCTCATGAACATAACCCTTATCATGTTTTGATGCCCAAGTCCCTTCAAGAACATAAACCTTAACCCAAAAGCATCGTCATCCCAACGAACTAACCAAACACAAGCACTTCAATGCCCAAGTTCCTTCAAGAACATAAACCTTAGCCAAAAAGCATTGTCATCCCAACTAACTAACCAAACACAAGCCCTTCAAAACCAATTCAACCCAACACAAGCCAATCCTCAAAGCTCCCTTATTGTCATTTTCACTCCCAAGCTCGTTTATAAACATAAACCCAACCCGATAACCTCGTCATCCCGAAGATCCAACCATTCCCAAACACATCAATGCACCATCGACATCTCCACATCCCTTTCTTGAAACGCAACACGCATTTCCCATCCACCACAACCATCAATCATGAACAATTCACATCACATACATACAAAATCACATTCTCGTCAACCCGACGGTATCACATCAACAACCACCCATCACAATCCTGCATTCAAACACATATTTCACAGGAATTCAAGGAAGGTTTAGTGGTGGTTACCTCCTCGATGTGTAATTCGAAACAACACGCGAGGCGAAGCGAAGAGAACGAACAAACAAAGCGACGGGCTACATCGGGTCTGTCGGGCCTGTGTCAGGCCGTTGATGGGCCTGTTAGTCTTGCTGCTGTAACGCCCCGACTTTCCACGTAGGAAGACACCTGAGCGTTATGCCGTCACGGACGCGGTCCATGACAAGACTAAGCAAACCGAATGGGTTTTAGGACTTCAGAAGTCAAGGAACTATAAACAGTAGTCACAATCATAACTTACAATCCCAAATACCTGTTTAGTTATAACACTTAAAGCGAAAGCTATGCAAATCATTTATTACATGTAAACAATATAGACAACTGATCTGCCATAATATCCAAAGTTCGTGGATACATCTAAATATAAACAAACTCTCTCTAAGAGCCTTCAGGTGCTGCTTGGGGCATACCTGCAATTGAAAAACATAACCGTGAGCTATTGAAGCTCAGCAACCTCTGGTGTATGAATCCCAATTACAGGGAACTTCCGCTAACGGTTATGGCGACCGCCGAAAGTCCCTAAAGCATTTTTATATATATAGGAAAATATAGGCGCCATATCACACAACATCGCTTCTCTTTTCTTTATATAGCTTTGTATTGCTTTTAGGAGTCATTCCTTTATTTTGCATTTAATTAGGGTTAATGACTCAACTCAAAGCAGCGACGACTCCAAGGATATGACCGACTGTTTTCGTACCTGCCTAAACTGTGCGTCGCCTTGCACCTCTTGTGCGCATTCAATGAGGTATCGTTTGTCTGCATTGAGTTAATTTGGGTCTCCTCTGCAGAGAATAACCCGTGGCCCCGCCACTACGACGTAGAAGCCGCTGCATGCATGCAAGGAGGATGGGGGATACCCATCGCTCCCTAGCTAGTTTTCACCCGTGACGATGACTCAGATGATACTATAGGAGTGCAATGACTCAAACCCAAGCCACCAAGGCCATTCAGAAAAAAAAAAAAAAAACAGATGATCGCAATGGATCGAAGAAGTGACACCATGTTCGACCTTCTCAACACATTCAAGAAAACGACCAATCATTCACAAGGGACGTCAATGCCGGCCTTAACAGTTAAAGGAGGCGATATTTCTTATTCGTTCGCTTTTCATTACTTCACATGGGTAGTGCAACTATGATCCTCAACCCCCTTCCCCTTGTTATTAATCATTTCGAGATCACTTTCATTTTATTTCCCATGAGGGTACATATATTATAAGGGTACATTCTATTTTATTTCAACCCCCAAATATCTCATCACATGTCAAACGTGATCGTTTATGCACGTTTGACGAATTAATACGCGTTTAGGTTTAAAATTCGGGGTTCGAAATTGTATTTCCCTTGGTCAAAAGGCCGTCAAAGGAGCGGCCGCGACATTGAGCTGTCACGGCAATTTAGAACCCTGCGGGTGGGTTAGCCAGACGGTAATGGACTACCGGAAGCCCTCATTTTCATCCTGGCCGTATACTATTTTTCCCTGCCTGTGACCCAGTCGCGGGCGCGACCACGCCCGTAAACACTATGAATTAGTTTAATTAGTTTGTAAACACTATCCATATATTCAAGATATTTGTAATTAATAAAAAAAAAATATGATCTTGTTTTCTTGTACTTATAACATCATATCATCCATATATCATGTTAAAATTTTTCTAATCATATCAATATAACCATAACAGTTGATCAATCGTTATTTTTTAAGGAGTTATATTTTTTGAATGAATCAATCATAACAAATATGATAATTTATGGAGTTACATTTTCAACATAATGACAATGTTTAAAATATTTTGACTGAATTATAATATTATTAATGGGTGTCGAAGCATTTTCCCAGACAAAGGAAGGCGTCGTGCGCCTTCGAGAGAGGTGCCCTGCGCCTTTGGTTCAGGTAAAGGCGTCATGCGCCTTCCTCTGGGAATCGCGTAGGTCGCCTTCTCTCACTATATTTTCAAAAACGATCTATTTTTATAATTAAATTGTTTATGAACTTAGTTTGGTAATTTTGTTTATAAACAGACCCATTTTAGTAAAACACCCTGTTAAGTCTTGAGTATAGGATTATTAGACTAGCTAGTCCCTTTTTAAAGATCAAACCAACGCAATGCATAGGACCACGACGTTTCATTGTAAATTGTTATACTTAGGATCTTGAACAAAGTGATTCTCACACATTTAAAAGAGATAGTACCATGATCCACGACTTGATAAGAGAATGATGATCAAAACACTTTAAGATCTCTTGTTTCTCTCAACTTTCTTCTTTTTTCTTTCTCTAATATTTGATGGATAGGACTAGAATGTGATAGGAGAAAAGAAAGAAACAAAGCCCTAGTATTTATAGACAATGGTGGATGATAATTTCTCATAACTCCATAACCATAAATTTGATAATTATCCTTATGGTCCATCTGTATAGACGCTGTTGATTACTTTATGTCCTCGACCGATGTGCGTTATGTTGAGTCAGTACAGGGGTTTCGCACCCCGATGAGCGAACGGGGGTCCAAGGGACAACATCCCGTAACCAAAACGGATATCTAATATGATGTAGTTTCATGTCCATGTTATTATATGAAGAAAACGACGTTATAAGGAGTGGAAAGTAATAGCAAGGGAATCAGTACGGGCTGACCTGCAACACGACCGTGTGGGATGATAGCCTAACAATACTGGACACGGCCCGGATAGACCGTGCGTTAGGTACACGGGCCTTGCCTCGGGTTAGACTTTAAGATTAGATTTATTTAAATCTTTTCCTTAAGTGAGTTTATAAATATAACTTATGTAATGAGTCAATCTCATGAGTTAAGAACGATCTAATACGATCAGTAATTCTCTCTTCACATAATGTTTTACTACCACAGTTTATAGTGATGTGTTGTGGGATTTTCTCCTGATACTCGGGTTTTCCACATTAATTCGTGTGTTGTTTTATTATCAATTTTCTCGATTCGGTATCTTCAATCTTTTCACCATCAACAAAAAATATTATAAAGGCTCATATATACTACGAATCATAATATGTAACATTTAACTATCAAGTCTAAGTCACATTATGAGCCACATAGTGAAAATTTTCCAACATTTATATTATGGAAAAAGATTGCAAGTCAATCCCATCTCGGTGTATGGAGTGTTGATATTTTGCTCCATTAAATATGGTTAAGGGAGCATAAAAGTATGAATTATCATGTTTGAGTAGAAATTTGAGGTGCTGTATACAAAGGAATAAAATAATATGGTTTGAAAATATTTAATCCCGTTGATGGTGGGGTTGATGAAACGAGAGTATATATAGTACTCTTTATTTTGTATCCTTTGAAACAATAAAAAAGCATATTGGGTTTTGAAACACACATGTGCACGTACGCCATGCCGGGTCAGCCTTGGGATAGCTTGGGCTTGGTGCTTCTTGAGCACCAATAGTACTTCGTGCGTGTAGAAAATATTTTTGGACATCAAAAACTTAACTTTTTGGACCAGTGTAGCTTGCCACAATTTCATCTTCGATTCTAAGCCTAAACACAATCACATTTTCAACTTCGGTCCCTCTTTTATTTGTACTTTATAGTGTTTTAGTACATCTTTCCCAATATGGAGGATGTTGTACTCCTGATAATATGATTCGAAAAAGAACGGTTTATCATTGAGTCAATTTTTTATTAACATATTTTTAAGTCAGTTTGATGTAACATATGTACGTTCTCTTTTCTTCCTGTGTTTAGGTGAATATCCGTAGGGTACAGTGGTAAAATCATTTGATCTTGATGTAAGTAGTAAAAGTTCACTACCCATTGCATTCAACCATAATTAGCAAAATAAGGGACGACAAAAATAC
Organism: Drosera spatulata; assembly: GCA_035668315.1. NCBI lineage: Eukaryota > Viridiplantae > Streptophyta > Magnoliopsida > Caryophyllales > Droseraceae > Drosera > Drosera spatulata. The sequence continues at coordinate 3,749 of JAOVYX010001783.1, read as the reverse complement.
GGTACGAGAATTATATGTGTATAGTTCGTGATGATCATGAATAGAACCGGTAAAAAAACGAACCAAAAAGAGGGATACGATAATCGAACGGGATGTACCAATACGGATATAGTACGTATCCTCATGAAAAATACGGGACAAAAAATATGGGATCATGTGAAATATTTAATATTCCCTTCGTCCCATAATACATACAACACTTTTTTTTTTCTGTCCCAATTTACTTGTAACTTTTGCTCTTTTAATCAATGTTTAATCTAAAAAAATCACGTCAATCATATTTTATTACAGTACACCACTATCTTCTCTCACAAAAATATTCTTTTTTCATCAAATTTCATAAAAATTCAATACACACATAAATTTTCGCATCGGATCAAACGATTGTAAGTATTATAGGATGAAAGGAGTAATATTTATAGCAAAAAAAATAACATCTATAATGCAAAGATGTATAAACACACATCAAAATGCTCATATTCGCTTAAGGATGAAGCACTTGGGTTTTGAAACACACATGTGCACGGACGCCATGTCGAGTCAGCCTTGGGATAGCTTGGGCTTGGTGCTCCTTGAGCACCAATATTACTTCGTGCGTGTACAAAATATTTTTGGACATCAAAAACTTCACTTTTTGGACCAGTGTACCTTGCCACAGTTTCATTTTCGATTCTAAGCCTAAACACAATCACATTTTCAACTTCGGTCCCTCTTTTTATTTGTGTTTTGTAGTGTTTTAGTACATATTTTCCGACATGGAGGATGTCGTACTCCTCATAATACGATTCGAAGAAGAACTGTTTATCATTGAGTCAATTTTTGATTAACATATTTTTAAATCAGTTTGATGTAACATACATACGTTCTCTTTTCTTCCTGTGTTTAGGTGAATATCCGTAGGGTACAGTGGTAAAATCATTTGATCTTGATGTAAGTAATAAAAGTTCACTACCCATTGCATTCAACCATAGTTAGCAAAATACGGGACGATAAAAATACGATACGAGAATTATACGTGTATAGTTCGTGATGATCATGAATAGAACCGGTAAAAAAACGAACCAAAAAGAGGGATACGACAATCGAAAGGGATGTACCAATACGGATATAGTACGTGTCCTCATGGAAAATACGGGATCATGTGAAATATTTAATACTCCCTTCGTCCCATAATACATACAACACTTTTTTTTGCACTATTCCAATTTACTTGTAACTTTTGCTCTTTTAGTCAATGTTTAATCTAAAAAAAAATCACGTCAATCATATTTTGTTATAGTATATCTCTATCTTCTCTCACAACAACCCCACTACCCCTAAAAAAATATTTTTTTCTTCATCAAATTTCATAAAAATTCAACACACACATAAATTTTTGCACCGGATCAAACGATTGTAAGTATTATAGGATGAAGGCAGTAATATTTATAGCAAAAAAATAACATCTATAATGCAAAGATGTATAAACACACATCAAAATGCTCATAATAAATATTCGCTTAAGGATGAAATACTTAATTAAGTCGTCCAACATATAGACATCGCCATCAAGCTGAAAACATCTATGTTACTCAAAATAAGATATAACTTGTCTCAACTCTCAAATCTTAACAAAAAAAATACAGAAGAAATAAATTGTCCATCTAAAATAGTGAATAACATGATACTAGAAATCAAAATAGTTGTCAACTGAGTGAAGACGATTCATTTATGTTTTCAACGCCTTAATCATTAGCGCATTCTTCTTCAACCAACTGAACAACATCATCAATCATCATCATATTATTTAACGCCTTAATTTATGTGTTTAAAGTTTTTTACTTAATCGTTCAAGTTAATTGAATTTTTTTAATTATTGACTTAAATCATGGGTTAAGTGGTTCAAAGACCAACAGCTTGTGACCCAAAATAAATAAAACCATTTGATTGAATCCTACTTATAACGGACGTGTTTAAAACGTGTAGCACACATCGTATCGAAAAAAATACTTATTTTATGTATCTTTTGAAAATAGATGACAAAACGTGTTTTTTATGTTTCAAAAAAACACGATACATATATAAAATGTATATTATAGACGTTTTTGCTAACTATGCACTCAACAAAGCCAAGAAGGATTCACTTCAGAGTAAGCGAGTCCTGAACCACTTGCAAGCAACAACTACACTTCGCTTATTTGCTCCTATAAATAACCCTCCAAGCTCTCAGCTTCCCTTCCTGTTTATAAATCTCAGAGTGTAACCCCAAAGTCATTGGCTCCAAACACCAAGGAGCCTAGCAGACTCATAAGGGGAGCAAGAAAATGCCTATAGGAGGCCTCACCGTGACCGGCAATGGCGCCGGCGGGGACTTTGGGGGACGAATCACCACAGCGGTCGCAATCACTTGTATTGTTGCTGCCTCCGGCGGGCTCCTTTTCGGATATGATATCGGGATTTCAGGTACTTCCTTGATTAACACGTTACAGAACATAGTGCAATGTGTTCTAGTGGAGGATCAAATTTTGGTGTATTGGAGTTGAATGTACGTGTAATTCGGAAAAGAGTTTGCGCATCAGCTGCACCTAGTTTGGTGCAACAGATATATCTGAACTCAATACATCCTTCTGCATTTGATGATGTCTCGATCATAAATAATTGACAACCCAGATGTTTTGGATAGAGTTTTAGAAGATAAGATGTACGCAATCAATCTTACGCTGTTACAGACAACAGATAGTGTTTACCACTATGCAGTGGAGCAACTCATTTTTGCTATACTAGAGTAAAGCATTGCCTAGTACGGAGTAGTATTAGTCAACTCGTCAAGCATATCTGCAACATGATATTTGTGCGCGTTGACTGTTCGATGAATGTGTGAGTAAAAGGATGAAGAAAAGGAAAAAACAGCTATCAATCTCATGTGTGAATGAGGTCAATGGCTATTTTGAGCTAATGAAAGTAGATGGCATCTCAAAAAACTTCAGTGTATTATTGGACCTCATAGCTAACTTTAGATATCCAAGTTGATACCATAACATCTAGGATCATATCGTAGCATGTCTAGCACAGGGTTAAGAATGATGCCGTTTGATGGTGAAGGGATAGCCAGGATGCTATGTACTGTTTATCAGAAGGGGAAATCGTTATTTGTATATCAATACGGGTTGTAGTATATCATCCTGATGAGACTATGAGTTATACATCGAGTGGTCTAAAGAAGAGTAGCATATATCCGTGAACTGTTGATCATTGATTGATAAGGATCTTTGGGTTGTTAATTTCCGCTACATGAAATGATGAACGATTTAATTGTAATTTGGAGAAGATTGGGGGCGTTTCTGGCCCTGAACGGATGGGATGGCACTTTATGGCAAACGAGCGTGTGACTGGAGCATCCGACAACTGATGTCTAGGCGGTGATTTGTGGCGAAGAGTCGCACCTGTGCTTGAGGATGAAGAAGATGGATATAATGCAAAACACTTGCACACAGTAGATAAGAAACTAATGCCTGAGAAAGATCTACTTTGATTGTGTTTGAAGCCCCAAGTATTTACTCTGAGGCGACACCTGAAAACATACATAATATAGTTAGCTCATTTCCTGAACAAACCGACATTTGTGATTGTATATGACCAGGAATTCTGATCATGGATCACAGATGACAGTATGGACTCTGGACTTACGAGATAATTATATTTCCTTTAAATTACAGGAGGCGTAACGACAATGGTTCCCTTTCTGCAGAAATTCTTCCCATCTATACTAA
>JAOVYX010001782.1:0-12346 GCA_035668315.1 Drosera spatulata | reverse complement strand
TTAACTATCTGAGCTAATTGGAAGTTAAAAGCTAAGGAACGTAGTGAGTTAAGCCGATACTCATTACAAACATTCCATGACTGGAGCATGTCGCGGTCACAATGATGCTGGGGTTCGATTTAAATGAGTAAAAGCTCAGTTCTTCCTTCCTTCGTCCAATCTGTGAAGCACGGCTGTGACTTCATAAATTCTTCATATCTCATCTTCTCAAATACTCAATAAATCTGTGGAAACAAGTAATCCATGCATTCTTATCAACGAGGGAGACCCGTTGATTGCAAACACGCGCCTTGAAACATCCCAGTTTGCACAAAATTTAGGGTTTTCTATTATGAAAATGTAGGTATGAATCCTCAATTTCAACTCCAAATTCAACAATCTTGTAGTCTAAATTGATCTACTCGTTGTGTATATTATGAATTCATAGCTAGATTGTTTAATTTCACCCTGAATTTGACAAGTTCATGTGAATTGGTATAGGGGTTTATACTAGACTTTGAAAGGAAAATGCCTCGTTCAAATTATCCGTCATTTAGATCCGGCAACAATGCTTCAGCCGCAGCTGAGCAACTCTTAGTCCCATATCCTCATGAAGAAGTTATTATTCCGGATGAGTATGTGGACTAACATCAAGTGATTTCTTGCAAGGTTATCTGACAGACCAGATTTCTACATTCTAGTGATTTAGTCACACTCGGCCAATGGACTGAGATCCAGCATGCTGTTGTACGGCTTGGTTGGGATCATACTTTGACGGGATGGTCAACATATCCATCACTTGTTAGAGAGATCTTGAGCACCTAGACGAGTATTGTTGGCCAGGCTCCAGCTGATGATCCTATTGAGGAGTATGTCTCGTTCCAGTTGGGGAACGAGATGAGACGGCTGAACTTGACGGAGCTTTGTAGGATCTACCATATATGTCCGGCAGGCGACCAGGAGTATGAGAAGGGATATGTACATAATCTTCATGCATTCTGGTAGGAACTTACTTTGACTGGGGGATACCACCCCCACAACAGCAAGTGTTCCGCTCTTAGGAACCCCGTTCTGCATACTCTTCACTAGTTCCTTGCCTATACATTGCTCGCTACCAAGGGTAGCCAAGGGGTTGTTCCCCAGAAGGAACATGGTATATTCTTTATGTTGCTACACAACCTAGTGTCTCCCCAGCAGTATCCGTACCTTAATATCATATACTGGCTGGTGGAGAAGATTGAGACAGTAGCTACAGACAGTGCTCGAGGTCCGATTCTTATTGGTGGGTTGCTCACCCCTCTAGTGGCACATTTTGGCTTTGATATGACATCCGTCGCAGCACTTTCTGAGCCTACTAGAGAATCCTTTGGTATCGACAGTCTAATGAAGATTGGGATGATATCTGTCGACTGTGGTGTCAATTATCTTACTGCGAGAGCTGGTGAGGAGCCTCAGTGCCTTCCATTGCCATCTGCTTCTCTCCTATTATCTGGTCGGTGGAATTGGGGTTTTTCACCAGGTCGTGCAGAGGTTGATGCCGTGGGGGATGACAATGAGGAGCAAGACTCTGAGGGTGACTCAGCCATGGGTGAGCCTCAGCAATATCAATCCCAGCATTCACATCACTCACGACCATCTATTTCACGTCATTCTGGCCCAGCTGCACCTCAGCAATTCTCTACACATCCTATGGACTGATACATTGCTTATCAGTCTCTACATCGAGAAGTGGCTGACTTACGTGCTGACGCGACTATGCACATTTCTATGCAGCAAAGCCAGGAAGACTTTCAGAACCGTATCTTTGATTATTTAGACAGCAGATTTCTACCACCACCTCCACCTATGTATTTTTTCTTAGTAGTCAGTCTAGATTCATGAGTTTGTATTTTTTTTTTATTGAGACTGCACTTTGTCTTAGCTTAGGGGAGGTTGGTCATTCCTAGACATCCCATTCATGTTTTTGTTTTGAGTCAGTTGTATCTTTTCTTTTTAGAGATGTATGAATCTTTCAGTTTTATGCATTCTCATTCTATTTTTATTAACTTAGTTCCCTTAATGTCCATACCATATGTTTCACAAACATAAGTACTGAATTTATTTCCATGAGATCATCACCTTTCATTCCTTCATTACTTAATTATGATTCTACGTATTGTTTTTTTTTTATTGTCTTCTCTCTTTCATATATCTATTATGTGTGTGAGAGAGTGGGAGGGACTAATTTTTTATTTGTCAGATGTCGAACACTAACTTGCCAAGTGAAAGAGAAATCAACGTAGTAAGTGTAGATAGATGGATCAAGGACATAGATGAGCAGATTGTTGACACAAACAATCCCATGGTGGCTCATACACCTTGCAGTTTCAACATCTTGAGACGTCACATAATTGAGCTACAAGACAACCAAAGGCTAATGATGGAGATGCTCCAAGAGAAAGTTAGCGCAAGAGTCCATAGCAGGTGAGGTCAACCATATTCGTACGATCCTTGAGTTTCAAAGCGGGATGGATGACATGATTCGCGATATATGGAACTGGTTCAGAACCTTTGGATGTTTATCGGGTGAACCTTAGCTACATATATTTTTTTGCCCTCTGCGCTTTACTTTTATTTTTACATTGAGGATAATGTGCTGCTTTAGCTTAGGGGAATTTTTAGGGTTGATGAGTTTTTGTATGTATTTAGTCATTATTAGAGTCATATATATATATATATACACAAAGGAAAAAAACACACAAAAAAACTTATTTTTACATCTATGGCTTGAGCAAAGTAAAATGATAATTTACGCCATGATTAGTTTTGCACTAATACATGTAGTCTGAATATCATTTCTAAGGAAGTCCTGAATCTTTGCTAACATCATTCTAGTATATTCCTATGAAATGACCTTTTTCATGAGTAGATAGTGCTTAAGTGGTGACTTGAACCGTAGCTAAACACTTAAAAGAAAAGTAAAAAAAAACTTCATGTTTCCATTTTTATGCTATCTTTTCACTTATTCATCACTTATAGGGGGAGCATGGAGTGTTTTTTGAAAATTTTTTAAATTTATGTTTATTAAACATCCGTTTTTCCATGGTAACCCTCATACTGTTTTTGGTTACTAGAGAATGCTCTAGACCTACTCAGAATGAAAGAAAAAAAAAAAGAAAAAACAAAGAGAAAAAATTGCAAGCAATATTTAAAGGTGCTTGGAAATATGAGCTTGAAAAAAAAAAGAAAAGATACATATCCAGTAGGAAATCTAGACCTCCTTTGAGACCTTGGTGGCTTTGGGAATGATCCTATATAAGGAAGCAACGGGGTGGAAATAAATGAATTTGAAATTGAGTTTTCGAAATGTTTTATCTTGCTACATCTCTGGGAAATCTGCTCGGTGTGACGGACGATGAGAGGGAATGATTTGAGGGATAACTAGATGTGGTGTGAATAGAGATGAAGGGTGACTTTGTGATGAATATTCCTTCGACATGTGTTTTGTGTTGTTTATTTTAGGCAATCTGATTACTTTGATGCTGGAGCTATAGAATTTGTGAGGCTTGTTAATTTCAAGTTTCTTTCTTTGTTTTGAGTCTACACTTTGCTTAGGGACAAGCAAAGGTTTAGCTTAGGGGAATTTGATCTGTATGACAACACACATCATTTCTTTACTCTAAATGTTTGTTTTATGCCTCGTGTATTGACTATTTAATGTTAACGTCTTTTTGCCTTGGAATGTTGGTACTGCTGCGTCTTTATGTATTTAGTAGATTGGCGTGAAATTTGAAACAAAAATGAAGAAGGATGAAGTAAATGACAAGTCATGAGCTCCCAAGGCTGGAAATTCATGATTTTCGTCGTTTTACGTGCCTCGAGAGCTAATGCAGCAAAGTTTTACATCGATAAGTTAGATTAGCGAGTTTTGATGTGTTGTATAAGTTTCTAGAATTTTTGGAAAATGTTTAGTATTTTTTGTAATAGTTTTAGATGATCACCACACATATGTTGCGGCTACTACAGGCAGTGTCGCGGGCAGGCACAAGGTCACGGGCGCGACGTCTCTAGGTCACGGGCATGATAGCATTTTAGCAGAATTTCAGGTTTTTAATGTGTCGTGGGCATGACACTTGTTGTGTCGCGGCCGCGATTGTCTCCCAGATGCAGAACATTACTTTTTAGCCGTTGCATCAACCTGATCTCAACCCTTGCTTATAAATACATGCTCTAGGGTTCTTCTAATCATCATATAGAGCACAGAAATGGCAGGGGAGATCAGAGGAGGTGGAGACACGAAGAGGAGGGGTTTTAGAGGGTTTTTTTATCAACTTTTCGAGGAGAATAGATCCATAACTCATTGTACAGCATAGAACAACTATTTGGAACAAGTCGTGTGATGTAAAACCTTCATTCTCAGTTAATTATCCTTTGTAGAATGTTTTTTTTGATGATATAATTCATTCGATGCTTCGTTTGATTGATATGCGTGAGTAGATCATTAGTAGGGATGCGTTGATGAACTTGGATGACCTTAGATCATGAGATGATGCGTATATGACTTAAATAAAAGATGTTAATGATGAATATATTGCATGAAACCTGCTAGAACTATTGCATAACATATGTTTATTAGATTGATCACCTAATATACATAGGTTGCATAACATACATAGATTGATCAACTATAAGTGATTTATTCAGTAGCAAGTTGATATAATATGATTCAAGCTAATTGTCATATATAATCAATGGTTTTATATGCATGTGATATGATAGTTTAAGCAAATTACTATTCATGTAATGAATGGTCTCTCCATGTTTTAAATCAACTCTTTTGATTAAACCATATTTGAGCTAATTGAAATGGTTTTAATTTATTGAGTTAGTTTGACTATCTGAGCAAATTGGAAGTTAAAACCTAAGGAATGTAGTGAGTTAAGCCAAAACTCATTACATCCATTCCATATTGATCATTACATCTAAAAGTTAGAAACATCCGTGATTGATCTAGGTGACTCAAAAGGAATTCAACCATCGTCCCTACATTTCTCCCAACTTAAGGAAACTCCTCTATATCTTAGCTCTTTCTTATCTTCTTTCAATCTAGTTAGTTTACTTTTAAGTTATTCCTTTTAAATAGTTTAACCACCTCCCGAAATTCTATCTTTAATCATACCTCTTCCTTAGGATAGAAATTATTTTAAGTTGAGTTAAGGTCGACATTCGCTGTTCCCCGTGGGATCGACATTAGTATTTATAATGGGGTAAAAACAAATTTGCACATTTTAAGATGAATGCGAAAGTCGCCATAATTACACCCTTGGTTGGCTTCGTATCAAATCTACTAAGAAAAGGTGCTTTTGGTTCATAAAATTTTGGTGCTCATCAAGTTCAATTGGTTTCGCGGGCTGAGTTGGTTCAACTTCAAGTTCTTCTTCTACTTCCCTTGTTTTATCTCTTTTAATTCTGTTAATTCTTTTCCACTTCTAAAGTTATGGCATTTGTATTTTTTAGTGGATTAATGGGTTGTGAAGAAAGTTTGTTAGCATTCTAAGCTTCTAGTTGTCCTCATTCAGGTGCCAATTGAGCAACTTGATTTTCTATGGCTTTAATGTTTGTTCGTGTTTCTGTCTTCAAGGCTTGCATCATGTCATCTAGTGATGATTCATTTCGTGATTTTTGTTGATTATGGTGATTTCCAAAGCCAGGTGGTGCATTATAAATTCAGGGTTCTTATTGAACTTATTATGTTGGTTCGGTTGATTTCTTTGATTACCTCCCCACCTTAAGTTGGGAATATTCTTCCGTCCTTCATTATAAAAGTTTGAGTATGGGTTATATTTTCTTTGTGGTGGTCTCGAAAATTGGTTAAGAGCATCGACTTGTTCATCTTCAAAAAGAGTTGGGCATGAATCTGTTGGATGCCCTATGTTTGCACATATTCCTCATGCTTTTTACTTGTTGAGTGACATTATTATTCACTAATTGTCTTACCAATTTAGTTAGGGTGTCCATTCGTTGTTTGATTTCATTCGTTTCAACCCCCTCAACATTCCTTATTGCATTAGTTCTAGTGGCATATTGCTGTGAATTAGCAGCCATCTCTTCAATCATTGCTCTAGCCTTTTTTTGAATTTTGTTAACTAAAGCTCTCCTACTTGAAGAATCTACCCATACCCAATCCATTGGAAGAAGTCCATCATAAAAATATTGTATGAGTAGTTATTTAGTGATTTATGGTGAGGACAGCTTGAAAATAATTTTTAAAATCTTTCCCAGTATTCGCTCAAATTTTTTACATTCATTTGCTTTATTTCACTTACGTGTTTTCTTAATGATGATGTTCTTGATGCTGGGAAGAATTTTTCAACAAATACTTTTTACAAATCATCCCAAGTCGTAATGCTAGATGGTGGAAGTTCATATAGCCAATCCTTGGCTATCCCATCCACACTCAATGGAAAAGCATATTATCTAATCGCATCTTCAGCGGCCCCATCAGGTCTCATGGATTTACACACAACATGTAATTCTTTAATGTGACCATGAGGATCTTCACCGAGTAATCCTCGAAAAATTGTATACAGTGAACTAAGCCAGAAGTAAGTTTAAAGTTTTCATTCACTTTCGGGAACACAATACATAAAAGGTTCATCCTCAATAGTAGGAGCGGAAAGCTCCCTGAGGGTTTCGTTGTTTGCAACAGCCATTTTGAGGCACCGTCGCAAGGCGTGCAAAGTTAAATCTTGACTACACTACTCGTCACAGAATTGCTATAAAAATATAGTAGTGGCAAGTCGAGTCGATCCCAGAAAGAAACAGATATATTCTACTGATTTTGTGTTAATCACTTAAGATGTAACTAATTGTGATAGAGATAAGGGGTTTGTAATTTAATATGATAACAATAACTAAAATGACAAAGATAATATAAAAAGATTCGACTGATTTAATTTAATCGGGAATGAGGTGTATGATAACATATTTCGATTCATTCCTGAAATTTCTTCATTGATGTTGATTTTCTTTTCCTATATCCTTTTTGACGTATATTGTACCCAGGTGAAACCTAACTAATATTATATCTAAGATATGATAGCCATATGAGAATAAACTACCAACTAACAACAATTAACCTAAGCAAGATGAGAATATACCTAGACTAATTAATGTTACATTATACCATAACTCAACATACCATAACATTGAATAGAAGAGAATAATTCATTGCCATGAATCATTACATGAATACTTTAGGTTATACAGAAGAGAATAATATAACCTATAGTTTGCTACCATATATTATCAAAAGAGACCGATAATTGTAATGATTGATATTTCAATGTATAGAATGGCCTAAACTATATTATATCTTATCAATACTATGAATAAGATCAATTCTTTCATGATCAAATCAATTCAGATCATAAGAAAATATGAAGAACATGGTCAATCTCAGAAATCCAGAGAATTATCTTCAATACATTGTCACACAAAAGATCTACGCTATGATCACAATAGGAAAAAAAAAAAAAAAACAATAAGAAGAGACAATCCAAGATCCATTGCGATCTAGATAAAAAGTCTGTAAACATTGAGAATAAACCCATAACCTAAATGAGAATAAAGTTTTGATGAAGATCCCAACGTTTGTGACTCAATCCAGATGTCGTGGATTGATGCGGATCGATCGTCTTTGTCTCAGATCTGCTTCTAGGATTTGAACGTGCATCGTTTCCCTTGCCGTATCAAAGCAATCCTCTCTTTTTCTATGTGTCTTTTCTGATGTGGAAGATATAGTATTTATAGGGGAGAAGGATAACAAACAATCCCCCATAAACCTCTGATTCAAAATAATCAGTTTGAACAGCTCGTGCTTCGATGACATGGCCTAAATTGATCCATGCTTCGAGAGATTGTAGTTTTTCTTCTTAAGGCTAACACGCCCGTGTCACCCTCACACGACCCAAGCCAGGCCGTGCTTCGAGATAAAACAAACCTGGAAAACGAACGTGTTTAAATGCAGACTTCACCTCATTGGCTGTGCTTCACCAAATACATCTATAGTCATCACTTCAACCACTTCCAAACTGTAATACATCGCATTCCACAACTTCAAAACATCTTCCAATCATCATGATCATTATCAGCACTCCTCTATCGATGTTCTGTGATAAAAATAGAAGTTTCGGCAGTACCAAGCTCTAAAAGTAAAACCAAACTAACTAGATTAAATAGACCATAAAAACGAAACAAAACATAGGCTTAAGAACGTAGAATAGCATGTGCTTTGACACACATCAAACTGCCCCATGTCTTTAAGCAAAAAAATACACAGAAGAAAAAGTAAGAACAACGCAAAATAAGCAACTCAATCCAACAAACCCAACAAGTGTCATAACACACATTGTCTGCCGGCCAATTCATCTTCCTTACCTCCCCACATTACATCAACTCTTCCTCATATCTCTAAGCGTTCTCCTAACAGGCATCTCTCACCTCCTAGATGATCGTGAGGATCATATCAACACTCATTAATCATGCAAGAATAAGAGTTTAACTCAAAAAATATATCAAGCTACAAGCATTCGCATATTAACCACCTTCTTACTCGAACCAAGTGTGCACCTCAATCCAAGTAATAGGCTGGGACCAAGAAACATAACAAGATAGGTAAAAGGAGATCGGCTATTTGGTAATTTGGAGCTAAGGTTCAAGGGTAGGAGTTAAATACGAGTCAAAACATAAGCGAGTTATACATCCAACCCCAACAAGGGATTGTGCCTTTAACAGAGACAAATGAACCACACTAATCCAAATATACAACTTCCTCAAGTCTCCCTTTATTAGGATAAGTGAGTACTCGAGTCTAACTAACTATGAGATAACAAAAAGAACTTTCTTGTTTTTTTTTTTCTATTCTCTTTTTATTTATTTATTTATTTTATTTTATTTATTGAACAAGATCATCTTATTGATTACTATACCCCCACTCTTGTCTATAGAAATATATGAAAATTTTGATTACGGAGGTAAAGGACATGGTACTACTTAAGCTTTTTGCTTGCTGGATTGCTTTGACAATCATCGTTTTCTTTCTTTTTCTTTTTCTTTTTTTTTTTTGAAATAATACTTGAGAAAGAAATAGAGGTACCACAACCTAAGCACATTGTGTGTCATATTATATCAATAAGAACAAACCATCCCACTTACAAAGTTTCCCAACCATCACTACCTTTATCTCGTACACACAATAAGGTTCCAATGGGTTCTTTTGTGGAGTTTATGACATATGAATATATAAGCAACTCCAAAAACGAGTATAAGCATGCCCAATCAAACAAGTTATCACATAGAGTACGAGACAAAAGGAAGGGAAATAGTGGAGTTAACGTTAGGGAAATGAGGTCTAAAAAGGTTATGGTCACACAAAAAAATGGAATAAAATGGTTTACGAAGCACACCTCTTCGCCTTACCACTAACCTAGTGGCTAGAAACTTGAGCTTGGTACATTATAAGAATCTAACCCTATTAATTGCCCTCACATCGTGTGTTTTGTTATCCTCCCATACATGCCTTAGTTAGGAGTTCTAACTAAACGATATTTTGGATGAAAATCAGCAATGTAAACGAGAAGGGTTTCAACTGAGGCCATCTTTAGTCTAGTATGACACTTATCAAATTTTTGTTGTTTTGAGTTAACACATCCTCCATATCTCCTAACAACTCTTGTGCATAACTTTCACATAAAAAAAGCCTTCTTAAAATGAAACTTTTTTTTATATTTTTGTAATTTTTCAATTTTTTTTAGATTTTTCTTAAAATGACATGAACAAAACAAATATTACACATGACAACATAAATAGAATGAAGACATGAATAATACAAACTGACACCATAACATGAAAAGCAGCATAACACATACTGTAAATTCGAGTCTAGTATAGCCTAAACCATGAATAATACATGTCGGGCAAAAAATGGAAAAAGAAAATCATAAAACATTAAAAGATGGATAATATCCCACCCCCCACCTAAAATATTGCATTGTCCTCAATGTAAGATATGGAAATGATAATCAAAGGACAATACTCACTAAAGATCACTGTGGAGGTGGTGGTGCTGGCTAGAAATGCCCCTGTCTCACATTGCAGTCATAAATCTGCTGCTGCATATCATGTTGATATTGGACAAGGGACTCCACCCGACTAAGTCTGTCGTCAAATGTGCCCATCCTTGCCTATACATTCCTCTCGAAAGAGGAATAATAGAATCAGTGCTGGCATGCAGCTCCCTGATGGCTGACTCTGCAGTTTGCTCAATATCATCATCGCAAGGTATATCATCAACAACAACATCATCATCATCAGCTATCTGATCATCAGCAGCCTCCTCCTCAGCATCATCAGCAACATCATCATCATGCTCATCCTTCTCATCCTGCTCCTCTGCCTCTTCCATCCCTGCTTCTCATTCAGCCTGCTCCTCCACCACCACTCTTCGTCTTGGAAAATGAAGACCAAGAGATGGAAAAGCCCATAGCTAAGAATCAACAACTCTGCATAGCTTACATGGCAACTGCAGCTTCACCTTCTTGTTGTAAGGGAACAACAAGAAGTATACATCCTCTCCTCTAATCGTCTCATTCTTAATCTTCTTTATGGAAAGAAGATAAGTGAGGGAGAGTGAAGAATAGGGGGGCTGCTCTAACGGCTCATGTCTTGTGAAATCATGTCTAAGAGCCATTGCAATAGGAGCAAATTATCCCCTAAAGAAAAGTTTTTCTGTGTTGCTACTAGTGCTGGCAAAGAAGATGCAATGCAATATTGAACTTGACGGGTCTAGGCCTCGTCATAGACCAAAGAAGTAGTAGCTCATCCTTCCGCAAGTTGTCGGTAGTCTAATACCGGGCAAAGATGGTGCAGGCAAAGACCCTTTGAAGAATGAAGAAAACAGGATTGAGCATAGCGGATACCTTGGCATTTCTGAAATACGGAACCAAAGAGTAATAGAAAGTCCCGATCTCCATCTCATAATACGGAACTATAAACTGCAGCCCAGTTGTTCTGAAACCATATATAGCATTAAGAGAAGCACATCCTTATAGTATTCCACTCCGTTGAGGTGGAAGTGGAAACCAATAATGTCGTCATCCTTCTGTTGCTTCCCTTTTTCACAAGGACCACTAAGGACAAGAACTCAATCACCAACTTATAGTAAGTGAGCCAAGAGTTGTGATCAAATGTCTTCATCTTAAGACGTTCTGGTAGGAGTGTGCAATCCATCCATTTGTATAAAAATTGATGAGCAAAACTTAAGAATAAAGCCATGATGAAGTTAGTGTGCTTAGGCAGGAAATCAGGTTAGTAATCTGCAGTCTAGGTTTGATGTAAAAAAGTAGACGGCCACAGATGGAGAACATTGTGGGCCACCAGGTGCAGACTATGACAAGGAGATTTCAGCAAGGCAGATACATGGACAGCAAAAGACCTGCAAATACTTTAGGATCTAGGATCAATTTGATTGACAGGAGCCAACACAACAATGCAAAAAAGGTTGCACCAATGCTACGTGCAGACGAGGTTACAGCAGTGACCGAGTGCAAACGAGGTCTCAATCGTACTAGGTGATGACTAAGTGGCAGCAGAGCTGATTGCAAGGTTGGACAAGAATCAAAGGATTGGTCAAATCGAAGATTTGAGGTACGGAGAATCTGTACTAGGATCAAAAAAGCTGAAGCAAGTCTGTCAATATCAGTGATGTGATCACTGTGAGCAAACAGACAAAACTGTCAATTTCTGAATAGTATAGTAACGGGTTCTCATCCCCTCAGCCTATAAAAGAGGATCAAAGGAGCTCAGAGGACATATATGTGTGGACGATGATATTTTGAACTCTTTCAGAAAGAAGAAAAATCAAAAATCATTGTGCAATTTTTCGAGTGAGCTGAAACGAAGAATCGGGAAGAAGGGGGTTCAGTGGTCTATGCTGAAGAACAAAGAAAGATCTATGCAAGGATCCAGGTTCTTAGTTTTTAGCAAGTTGTGAACTTATAAAGGGGTTTTCCTCTAAGCCAAAAATAAAAAGATAGTGAACTCACCTCTTGGCTTGACTATAACGGTTACCAAGGAAAGACTGGACTAAGCTCTCGTTGATCAGTTGATAACGAGTGTCTGAACCAGTATAAAATTCTGTGTTCTTACTTCTCCTTGCATTACTTTACATATTGGAACGGTTAGAAATAAATTAAAGAGTGCAAAGAGACAAGCTTTGAAAGCATAAGTCTCTGCAGCAGACACATCTTGCAGTTTGCAAGAACAATTAGTGCATACTAGTTAAATACTCTACAGTCTTATATCGAAAAATTTTAGTACAACTTATTCC
>JAOVYX010001781.1:0-12349 GCA_035668315.1 Drosera spatulata | reverse complement strand
TAATAAAATTCTGTGCATGCAAGTAGCAGGACTAATTCCTTTTATGTCAGCAAGGGTCCATCCAATAGCCATTTTATACTTTCTCAGTACATCCACCAGAGCTTTCTCCTGGACATCTGTCAGCTGACTTGAAATAATAATTGATAATTTGTTATTTTCACCCAAATAAGCATATTTCAACTGAGCAGGCAATGGTTTCAACTCTAAAGTTGATTGTGTTTCAATTGATGGTTTGATCTTTTCGTGGTCTTGTGATAATTCCAGCGTGTTGACATGTTCATGTCCTTACAATTGATCTTCAAGAAAAGACAAGTCATGATCACAATTGCTTTCATCAAATTCTTGATCCACATCAATATTCCTAATGGCTTCCATAAAAGTCACCTCATCTGCGCAAAATAATTCTTCTTCAAGGGACATGGAGGTGCTAACAGAACACACAGCGAATACTTGATCGCTTGGATGCGTCATAGCCTCGTAGATATTAAATTCAATCACCTCTCCATAAAATTCCATAGACAACTTTCATGTGTTAACATCAATCTTTATGTTACCTGTCCGTAAGAATTCTATCATAACAAAATATATTAATATATGAATTGTATCATGTTATAAGACCTGAAGACGCCGCTCGTTGAGACGTAAAAGACAAGTTGAGCGTGTGTGTGAGGAAGGTGCAATAAAAAGATAACGTTTAGAGTTATTGTGTGTGTGGCGATACTTATTATTATACCGTGAGTATAATAATATGTATTGGAATCTATGGACGTAGTCACTAAATGTGGCTGACGTAAAATACTGACTGTAACTGTTGTGTCATGATAAAATGATGTGTGTGTTTGTGTTATGCTTTGATTGTTGGTATAAAGAGGATGAGTGAGTGAAAGGAGTGTAAATCCATAATTAGTGAGATAACTCCATGGTATAAAACACAAAGAGTATTGTGTTTGTCGTATGTGTTATACAGTGATTTGGTGGTGACATTCTTTTATCGACCTTGTGAGCTCGTTTTGGTATTCTTTTATCGACCTTGTGAGCTCGTTTTGGTATGAGGGAAACTCACTGCAAGAGACCCTGATCTCCGGTTTGACTGATCCCCTTTCGCGGATGTCCCGTTTATTAAAGTTGAATAAAACTTGATAAGTTGAAATTGAATAAGTCTCGTCAAGGACACAATTATAACACTGAGGGTATCTATTGTCTGTCTTTACTGTGCTTTTAAGATGACAATTGCGAATGTCGGATTGATATGATAAGTTTCAAAGTGCTGGAACAAAGGAGTTAAGTGGTCATTTCGCTTTTCTTTTCTTATCTTCTTCTCTCATGTAACCCCTGGTAAAGGGGCCGACACGTTATTGAGCTCATATGACCTACGGTTATTATTTTTCTGTGATTTTCTATTCTCTGCGTTTTCAGGAGTTAAAGACGACGGGCAGATGTGATATACGTTATCGTACTAATGTGCATCTACTGTATTATGGTTTATGAACTAAGTAAAATATGTAATAAATGAGAAGTTTTCGCTGTATTTGATAATATTACTGGTTATATCTAAGTTGATTTTATTTATTTTTGTATCTAAATCGGTTAAATAATTTTTGTCTAACCGGGATATTGGGACTCAACGACAATAAGATCATTTATATTATTATGTATTAATATGTTATTGAAAATTGGGACGTTACAAAAGGGCTCTGATATCAAGTCAAGATTGAAAGAGGAAAGTAACAAGAAAATCTTCAACCATTTTTCATTGATTTTCTCACGATACATCAGCATAGGTTTATACAAGCTCTAAAGACAGAAAAAATAAATATTTCAGTTATAAGATAATGACCACGTCAACTATCATCTAATCACCATTGTTACTGCTAGCTGTTACCGAACATCTAGGACTAGTTTGTTACAACTGTACTCCTGGTTTCGGGGAAGTCGAACGACAACTAGACTGCTCTAACAGATATCCCCTTTCCCACTTGGTAGGCCTCCATATGAAAGACAAAATTAATTAGATGAGATAATTAGTTTCTTTTTTAAATATCTTAAAAATCTCAAACAAACATGAAATAAAAACTTAAATTATTGATCCTAGTCTCTAAAACAAAAACACCCAAAATGAAATGAGAAATATATATATATTATAAATGACAATCTAGTGATTGTTGCAACTAATTCTTATAATATATTGGATTTGTTATGTTTTCATAAATGATTTGCCTCAAATTTTTTTTTTAAAATTTCAAAACAAATTTATGTTAGAAAAACAAGTCATAAGTGTTTTCAAAACTAATTATAATAGCCAACTGCCTGCTGTTGCATAACAAAACACACCAGAATGTAAGTAGTCCGATCAGCCATGCAAACCCACATAAAAAATCGTGTCCCGACAACTTTCATTAATCACAACATTCTACTCCCAAAACAGAACAAAAACTAGTCCAAGTAAAATATTCAATTTTAATTTTATTTTATAAAATAGAAAATTTTAATTTTATCTATAAATTGATTTTAATTGAAATTTTTATATTTTTTTTATAAAATTAAATTTTACCATAAAAAAAAGGAAAGAATAGAAAAAAATTAAAAACAACTATCTGGTTTTTTTTTTAATTCCTAAATCTATCCCTTATCGTTTCAATCGAAGAAAAAAACAAAGAAAAAGATATTTATTATCAATTCTCTAAGCTTGCATCGTTAACCAATTGTTTCAACCCAACGATTCCGTTTTTTGATCAATTTTTGCATATTTTATACTGTTCTGTTTGTTTGCTTCTTCTTTTGGTGTATGTTTTCGGTTCAATAAGAAAATAGTAAACCAATAAACGATCGATCTCTTAAACGGATATTGATAATAAACCCAAACTCATTTTATAATTTGAGATCTCTAAATTTATAAAATAAAATTAAAATATTAAATCTTTTTTATAAAATAAATTTAAAATTTATTTTAAATTGAATATTTGACCAATTCGGAGGAAATGAGTAAACATGTCGACACCATCGTGCTCATTCCCAAACTAAAAGGAAACCAACCCCCCGCCCCACCAAAGCCCACTCAGCCCACTTTGCCGCTTTGTCTCGCACTCCGCTTGCGCGGCGTCACCCCACGCGTCCACAAAATGTCGACATTCCTTCGACACTCTCACCTCACACTCAATCTTTCGTTACTATCCCTTCAAATCCCTCCTGGCAATGATAAACTCTGCTGTTTTCATCAACGGCACTGTGACGAGAGCTCTTCCCTGTTTGGTTCAATTCTCATCTCGATTGCGACAGGTATGATGAAGAATAGGATTGAAGTGTGTGTCTTCTGTTACGTGTTGATCAAGGTTTTGATTATTATTTTTTAATTCTTCCGTCCTTGTAGCTTTCGGTCAAGATCGAGATTGAGATATATCATCATCGGCGAGACGATTTGATTATAAATATCTGACTTCTGCGAGATATTAGCGCGTATTTCGTTGAATTCCGGCGGCTCTGATCGAAGTTGCCGGTTTTTTGTCGGCAGAGTTGCTTATCGGAATCGATAAAAGTGATGTTCTTTGAGGTAGTCTTATCCCTCTCTCTGATCCAGGTTTCATTTTTTTTGGGTATGGATCCAGGTTTCATTTTTTGTATCGTTTTACTTGCAAAAAGGGAATCCTGTTATTTTGTTGGTGTTAGGTGATAGTAACGTTTTGTTTTGTACCCTATTCTGAATTTTGTACTAATCTTGGAAGCGCTTTGTTCATGTTTTCTGGTAGATTTGTATTTCCTGGGGTTTCATGGTTACAGGTGAACTCTTTATTATTGTTTTGGAAATGCATTGCGGATGGCCTTGTTTATCTGTAAAGTTGTTCTTTTTTCTTTTTCATTTTTTTTAAAATTTTTGTAGGAATAGGAGTTTTGTGTAACTGGAAAAGCTGAGGGATGTATGTTAGAACTTGACTTATTGCTTGAATGTAAAGGGAATTACATTGGCAATCAAATGAAAGAATGTAGAGAGTTCTGGAGAGAAAACGGTAGATATTTAGGAGTAGAATTTAGGATCGGATTATCCATGATCTATGCCATTGTTTTCCTACTTCTTAATCCAATGTTTTAGGAGTTGCAACTCAAATCATATCATGATTTCAACATAAGAAATACTAGGATGCTAATAACTAGACTTGCAAGATTCCAGAAATGACAATCTCGAACTGCCTTACAACATTCTGTGCATTATCTCCCACTGGATTTCTATGTCATTAAGATTTATTCTCTCTTCCAAGTCCATCTATCCCTTTTCTCATCAACTTTCCTCCTTCCCCTTCACCGATTTCTTTGTCGTCCTGTATCTGAAGGTGTTCGTGTGTGCTTTACATTAAGGCATTGCCAAATGATATAACTGCCAAGCAATGAATGTCTTTCCTAAATTTAGGGAAAAATAGTGAGCCTTCTTAGCCACATGTTGAAAGTTCTTTTGATTTCAAGTTTTTAATCGTTTTCTAAATAGGTTACAAAGCACATAGCTGTTTCTAGATTTCTATAACCCAATGTGTGTATGACTACGGTATAGATATAATCATATAACACTCTTCAGTTCTTGGATGTATTTATGAATCTATTCCTTCGTTTAAGGATTCTGCTTGTCTTCTAAACGTGGGTTTTGCTAGCCTGTGATGGTAGGTTTTGGGTAGTTGGTAACTGGATGTTGGTGCGTAAAATATGGATTCTCTTCGCAATCGGTTGGTGTGTCTTCATTCCTCAAGGGTATGGCGAAAAAGGTATGCCTGTGGGTATAGATCCCTAGCTTTTGGGTTCTACAATGAGATCAGAGATTTTCTCTTTTTTGGAACTGGTAAGTTATGTAAGTCTGTAAAATTTACAAGTCTAGAGAATTTAGGTCTAAAAATTGAGTAGGTGATCTTCATAAGTTGAATGTATTTAGAACTGTTGGAGCAACACTCTCATGTCTAACTAAAATCTAGTTTTTTTTGCCTCATTTTGATCTCTCAATTATGTCTACTTCATCAAGAAAACTCTCTAGAGATGTTGAAATTGTTGCTGGGTCTGAATGTCTAAAAGGTTTCTATGAGATCATGAAAATTTTGTAGACTCCATTTGAATGGGAGGCAGGGGCTCAAACATTAAACATTTAGAGTTGTGGAAGTTGTAAGAATGGTATTAAGGACTAAGATGGTGGACGCTTTGGCTAAATTTTCATGATTTGTGGCTTGCGTGGGTACTTGTTAGTTTTTCTTAGAAACATTATCTATATGCAGTCAGACAATATTTCATGAGTTGAGTAACGTATTCACAGAGGCCGATCTTAAACTGGAAAAATTATTTTGGATTTGTGCACATCAATTATATGCATTTTTTGCAGTTATTAGTATCCTGTTGGTGGAATTGCGTTGGAGTTGTGTTGAAGACAACTTAAGTGGTCATTTTATGAGGAAAAGTACTACTTATCTGGATTGCTTGTCCTATTTTGTATGTCTTCGTCGTTTATGCCACTGGAATCAAATCGTCTCAGCTTAGGCCTCTTACTACTCCACCTGTCTACCATCCCATCCTTTTTCGCTTCCAGATGTCCGTTGATCATATAAAACCACCTGAATCAAATTCTTTATCCTCCTCCTCGTTCACCCTTAGTAGTGATGTTAAAATCCTCCATCTATTATAAGCATTTATGTCATAACCTGGTTGCCTCACCGCAAAATTGCCTCGGCAGTCTCCTGCCTTGTTTGTTGATTGATGGCCCTTCTTTTTTGTATTTCTTTTCTTCATCAATATTTTATCTGTCCCTCATTTTCTTTAGTGGTGTAGTTTATTTACTACACAGATTTTGTTCATATTTCCTCCCAATTTTAACAAAATTTGGAAATACTTGTTCAAATTCTATTAGTCAAAAAAAGAAAGCCGAAGTAGCCAATTTGTCCATCGTTTTATGGTTTGGGTGAGTAATTTGGAATTATTTATTTCCAGAGAATCTTAGAAAACCCACCCAAATCATATGATGGACAAATTGGGGTTGATTTTTTGGAATTATGTAGATTTGAGCTGGTACGTATTTCGGAATTATGTGTACTGTGGGTTTTAATATGTCTATATTATTTCTGTTTTGAAAATTTCATCCTTGAGATTCTTAATGTAAAATCTAATTTCATATTATCCTTATCTGAATTGCAACCAGGCATGTAATGAGATACTGGTACATTTTCGTCTCAAGCATTCTTTAACCTAAGAAAAGGATGACCTTAGACATGATCTGTCCCTTGGAAACCTAATAAAGTACTGGGTCCTGAGAGAGAGATAAAGTTCTACCTCATGTGGGGCTAGGCTTGACATCTCAAGAAAAGGTCGTGATAGAAACAGATTATACGACTCATAGGATTGTTAAATGAAAATTTTCATCTTATGATGTGGTAGTATGTTTTTCTTTCCTAATGTTTAAGGTATTTGATCAAGTATCTTACTTCCCAAAATTGGATACCCATAATTAGATTGGCACCTTTTATCGAAACTTGTCAAGCTCATGTCATAATAAAAGTACAAACAATCTCTCTTTATTCATCTTTCTTGTACATTTCCTTTTGGTTTCCTCCAGGGCCACAACTTATTATTTATTTTACAAGCTCTGAAGTTTTGCTGTTGATCACAGGGCTTGATTCCTTTGTTCTTGGTAAATCCTTTGACTGATCATTTCAACATGATATCAGGTATTGACATTGTGGAATTTTCCTTTCATCTGTAACTCCAGTTCTGTCAATTTAAATTGCTTATGAATTCACTTATTTAAATCCCTTTTTTGCAGATGCACTTTGGAGCCACCTGTCGGAGGTCGTGTCGAACTCTAGCTGCACTTCAACTGAAATCGAGGAGTGCCGGGATACATCAGTGGCATTGACACTAAAGGTAGCCGCGATCGCTGCTATATTGGTCGCTGGGGTCTCAGGAATTGCGATCCCACTGTTTGGAAAGGATAGACGGTTCTTACGCACAGATGGCAACCTCTTTGTTGCCGCCAAGGCATTTGCTGCTGGTGTGATACTGGCCACTGGCTTTGTACATATGCTACCAGATGGCTCAGAGAATCTTACAGATGATTGCCTTCCAAAATATCCATGGTCGAAGTTCCCTTTTTCAGGGTTCATCGCTATGCTCGCAGCGCTATTGACATTGGTGGCTGATTTTGTTGGGACACAGATTTATGAACGGAGGCAAGAACGAATGGTGGCTGATGAAGGCGTGCAAGGAGACAAGGGAGTTGATGGGCTTGAGGAGGGAGGAATATCTGAAAGGTCTGAATCTAAAGTTGGAGGGAAGGTGTTCGGAGAGGAGGAAGGTGGTAGGATGCACATTGTAGGTATACATGCCCATGCAGCTCATCATAGACACAGTCATCGGCATGGGCATAACGGATGTGAGTCGCAGACCCTTGATGTTTCATCAGATGAACAGGGCCATTCACATGCTCATTTTCATGGTCATTCCCATTCGCATGAGTTTGAAGAAGAAACTAGTGGTAATGGACGACATGTTGTCGTTTCCCAGGTAACATTATATAATACCATTCTTTGTGTGGAATTTCCTCTTTGCTTTTATGATTCCCTATCTTTATGAATAGGTGCTCCCTCCTTCAAAATGGTTTGACAGTCATACTGAGTTAAATGGTATAGGTTAGCGTATCAGAGTATCACGTTAGGGTTTTGTGAATACATGATACTCCCTCCATCCCACATATTTTACAACATGTACGTATTTTGCATTATTCTATACGTATAAATACAAATTACGTTTTTATATCAAATCATGTCTGCTTGTCCCGTAATATGTATTAGGTTAAAGTACATAACTTACACGATCATTAATGTTTCATGATAAACTTATAAAAAAACTACGTTTGATCGTAGTTGCACACGTATCAAACTTTGGATCGACACGCGTGTAAAGTCAAAACGATGCAAAATATGTGGGACGGAGGGAGTATGATTTTTGATTGACAGTTAGGTTAGGTTATGATATTTGAGGGTATAAGATACGATCATAAACCTTCTTGGAAGACGATATTATAATGACACGGGTTCTATCGTTCGAGTTCTTGGGTACATCATTGAGTTTCTCTTGTTCTCGTTCACTATGAAAAGGCAAAGTTGTCTGCCCAAAATATAATTTTTATTCTCTTTGCAGGTTTTGGAGCTAGGCATTATCTCACATTCAGTAATCATTGGGCTATCCTTGGGAGTTTCCAACAGTCCATGTACCATCAGACCCTTGATAGCTGCCTTGTCCTTCCATCAATTCTTCGAAGGTTTCGCGCTTGGAGGCTGCATTTCCCAGGCTCAATTCAGAAGATTGTCTACCATACTCATGGCTTGCTTCTTTGCCATAACGACTCCTGCAGGAATTGCTGTTGGCATTGGTATTGCGTCTTTCTACAATCCAGATAGCCCTAGAGCACTGATCATTGAGGGTATCCTGGATTGCATATCTGCTGGGATCCTTATTTATATGTCATTGGTTGACCTGATAGCAGCAGATTTTATGAGCAAGAGAATGAGATGCAATGTTAGGCTCCAAGTGGTTTCTTATTTCGCCCTTCTCATGGGAGCATTGTTGATGTCATTGCTTGCCATCTGGGCGTGATGCAGATGAAATGGTTCGATAAGTTTTCGGTTTCATTTTTCTTCGTGTAGAGCTTTGTGCTTAGAAACTGGCAAAATTCATTATATTAATTTCTAAAGTAGCGTAACGGTGAGGCAACAGGCAAAGGACGGATGTGTCAAAGCGTGTTCCCCAACAGAAGTTTCCTGCCTACTTTCTTCTCACAAGTGCAGCCGAGATACCGGAAGAAAAATGGAGAAGCTGCAATTTTTACAAGTTAGTGGGATATTAGCTCTCTTTCTAAGGGAGAAGATCCTTACCTGAGGAATTTATATTCAATTGCTGGTGGAGAAAATGTAACAAAGTTGCTTTCAAGGGACATGGTTTCACTTTTTATTTAAAAGCCTTAGATGTTCGAACGAATGCGCCTACCATTTTTTCTGTGAATCTGAACTGTCTTTTAATGTGTGTTTGATCGCGCCCGTTAAAGCTACTGATGGTACTTGTTCGCTTCGGATTTGGGTGGATGAGTACTGCAATCTGCAAGTTATTGATACACTTTCTGGTTCCCAGTTTGCTGCATGATCGTCATTCTTGTTTGCTTTAGATGCGTTATCTATATCGAGCCAAGTGAAAATAGGCTAAGATGGAACTGAAATATGAGAAATATGACTAGAGCAATGAATTCCACATAAAATGCGGATATTCCTGCTAACATGAAAAGTAAAAGTACTAAGAACTCCTAGTTCAAACAATTTCATCATACCTGATTTAGACACAATGTGAAATTCATACCTGATTTGGATACAATATATTTCACTGAGTACCACATATGGTCTCTTGATCACTCCCTTCAAATGCATAACTTCATGCGAGTAATCCGAACTATCATATTACACCTCTAAATTTCTTGTAACTAATTCGACATCGCATATGTCATTCTTTCAGCATGGATATCAGCTCCGATGTTTCCATGCTTTTGATTAGAATGTCGTGTTGGCCATGATTTCGCCGATTGCGTCTAGCTATGTCAAAGAAACTATCGCAGGAACAGCTTAGAAGACTTTTGTAACGGACAAGGCACCGTCTAATAGATCCTCGAGCAAAGAATTAATGTTGTGGTGTGGCCTAGATTGCTGGCCTCAAGCTACATGAAAACAAGGCCACAAAAATCTCATCTTGCGTGAGATGGTGAAAAAGAAGTGGTAGTGAAAACATGTGGTCGTGTGGTGGTGTGGGCCGGTGAAGGTCGTGGGAGTGGTGGAAAAATGGTGGTGTTAGTTTGATTCAGGTAAGAGGCGAGGGCGGAAGATGGGAAATAGGGAGGTCAATAATGGGATGGGTCAACGAAGTGGTTCACTTAGGTTACATAAAGGGAGTCATTTACCCACTTTTAGAAATTTAAACGAGTACTCCAATCCCTCCTCAAAAGATTAACAATCCCATAAAGTCAATTCCCATACATAAAGTCAACTCCCATAATCCAAGACTTTATGTGTCGACCATTCACAATCCGACACTTTATGTGCATTTCTTTTCGAACCCAAATGTCATCTGCATTCAAATGTGTGATAAAATTGTTTGATAGATTTCACTTCAGCATTAGATACATGTCTTCTTATTATATTCTCAAAACATAACCTCGTTAAATATAGATCTTCTTAGATATAATATTTAGCATCATTTTTGATTTTGTCTTTGTGTCCTCTATTTAAATCATAGCTTACGAGTTACTATGTAATTCACAATATCAACATATCAAGAAATTTCAGTGTTTCTTGATAATAAATATTCATCTAGAAAAATATCCAAAAGTGGAACAACTTTCTATTCAAGCTGATTTGATGTGTATATAAATACACATGTTTTATTGATGTTAAAACCACTATTTTATCGTATTTAAGTTCTTTATATTGTGTTTTTAGTTTAGTTTGTGCCTTTAATCTTGGATAAACCTTTTGTGTGTTTTTGTGGAAGATTTGATTAAGAGAAAATGTTTTTTGATCGTGGAGTTGATTGTGAGAAGTGATGATGGAAGATGATGCGAAGATGAAGCTTTGTACGAGTTCTTGAACGCGTTTTGGTGCTGTTTTCGGTTATCCAAGACATTGATTTCATGCATTATTCATTTGTGGACGTGTTCCTGCAAGTTTGGTGATGTTTCGATGTCAAACGAGGATGATTTGAAGCTGTAATGACCTATGTTGAAGTGTGTAACGCCTTGCAATACACTTGTAATGTTATTTACAGCCTGAAAGTCAATACAAGAGCAGTTGTGTTGTGTAATGACCGTTACACTTAATGAAAATAACCGTTACCACTTAAAAATCACAGATTTCGAAGAAGCAAAACCTGTAATGGCTATGCAAGTCAATGTGCAGATTCTATTTGTTTTCATTCAAATTTGGAATTGCTTTTGGATTTTTTTTTATAAATACTCGTATATTTTATTTATTTTAGGAAGTGATTAGCAGAGACTAGGGATTCATTTTCAAAGCTTCATGTTCATTTCGTTTCACAAAAACCTTAGGTTAGATTCTTCGATTTTTACGCTTGTGGAGTCCAGATCTTGGTGTAAGGCTTTGGATATCTTCAATTTATCATCAAATATTCATAATTCAGCATTGTATTGTTCTTCTTTTTTTGTTTATCTTCAGTTTATAATGATGATGATGCATGTTGATATGATGATTGTGATGATGACTAATGTCATGAGTGAGCAAACGCTTAGTAGGGATAGATTAATGAAATTCTCGCTAATACGGAACTTGAGATTGATGCATGAAATCCGACCTTATTTATATGTTATGGAATCTAATAGACCAATCATCTTTTGAGAAAATAACCTAACTATTAATCACGCTAAGTGATTAAATTAATAACGAATAACAATTCATGATTTAAGCTCATTGTCATGACATTATGATTGATTGCATGGGAATATGATAGTTTAAACTCATTGCAATTTATGTTTATGTTTAATACATTCTCATGCTTGGATTCAATTTATTTATTTTTAGCATATATATACGAGCTCATCGGTATGTTAGGGATACATAAATTAGGTTAATTATATAAGTTCATTGGTAATTAAAAATTAAACAAATGTGATGCTTTATGCTCAAAGGTATCACGACCAAACGTATCTAAATAACGAATCTATCTGATATTCATTTATGATTGATCTTAAAAAGTTAGAACATAGTTAATCGGCCTCCCTATATTTTATCATATGAGAAAACACTTTAATCAATTTCCCTATTAGTTTATATTTTTTTAGTTTAATCTTAACAATTTAATTAGTTTAATTCGTTAAAAACAACCTCCCCCCAATCCAATTTATAACTCTTCATAGATCTGGTAGAGTTCTGTCGTGATCATTACAAATAAAATAATTACACAATCGTTTTCTGTGGGTTCGATCCTTACTTTCACTACTACATTAAATTGGAATACATCTAGAGTGTGAGTAAGCGTATAAATATTCTAATTTGATCGTTGTACGACAGACGTGTTAGTATTCTGCTCAGATGATTTGAAACACAATTTTTAGCTCCTTTTTGTCACGAATTTCGAAGTCAATATATTATATATATATAAATACACAAAATCATTTAATGGTATATAGGACAATGACACGCCATCCAACTTTTTACATCTTTTACAAAAAAAAATAAAAAAATCTTAATCTATTACTGTAACGTCCCGAACTCCGCTGCTAGGACACGTGGCGTTATGCCGTCACGAACCCGGTTCATGACAAGGCTAACTAAACCAAACG
>JAOVYX010001780.1:0-40898 GCA_035668315.1 Drosera spatulata | reverse complement strand
AAGAAAGTGAAAAAGAGTTCGAAAATCCATTGATACTCAATTCACCCCCCCCCCTTCCCCTCCCTCTTGAGTGTCCTCTACAAACCAACAATTGATAACAGAGTAGGTTCTTCTTAAATGCTAACTACCTGAGAAGACTAAGAAGAAAAAGATGAGTTTAACAGAGGCTGGAAAGGAGGGTTTATCTTAGCACAGGCCATCACTGTTTAATGGAACCTACTATGATTTCTGAAAAGAGAAGATGGAGATCCACATTCAATCTGAGGACTGGCAGCTATGGAAGATCATCCAGAATAGACCACTGAAGATAGAGAAAAAGGATGTTGATGAAAACATGGTTGAGAAACCAAGAGTTGAATGGGTCACTAAAGGCTTCTATAATATGGAGAGGAATGCAAGAGCAAGGAAGATCCTTATATATGGCTTGACTGGTATTGAATACAAGCAAATCTCAATTTACAAGACTACCAAGGAGATTTGGGACACTCTAGAGGTGAAATATAAAGGAACTAGTGATGTGAAGGACAACAAATTGAGCTTTTGGTGTCTCAGTTTGAGAACTTCAAGATGAGCCCCAATGAGACCATCAAGGAGACATTTACCAGGTTCAATGAGATTGTTAATGAACTACATTCACTTGCTAAATCATACATGCCTTATGAACTGATGAGAAAATTTCTCAGAACTCTCCCTTGGGCTTGGAATACAAAGGTCACGGCCATACAAGAAGTCAAGGACCTAAAGAAGCTACCTTTGAGTGATTTGATTAGCTCCTTAATCACCTATGAGAAGACACTGAAGCAACAAGAAGAAGATGAAGCTGGTGTCAACTAAGATGAAAGGTCTGACCCTTCAAGCAATTGAATCACCAAGAACATGTGAAGCATGTGGAGGATGTGATGATGAGACTATAGCCTTCCTGAGTAGAAAATTCTTCAACTTCTTGAAAATTAAGGATGATAAGAAGAGATAAATGGTAAGTTTTCATCTAAGTCAACTTTTGACCCTTGTTTTAATTGTGGCAAAATAGGTCACTTCGAGAAGGATTGTCCAATGCTAAAACATGGAGATTTCAAAGGAAAGAAGTTGCAATTCTCTACTGCTAACAGGAAAAAGGCCATGCTTGTTGCTTGTGTAGCTTGGGATGCTTATAACTCCACTTCTAATGAAAACTCTGATGATGAATCAAAGGATGAAGAAAGCTCCAAAGGTTGTCTCATTCCTGAAAAGGATTCTAATGCTTTAGATTTAGATGATGAGGTAATTGATGTCAAAACTCTTACCAATAATTTGAGCAAGCTATCTAAAGCTAATATGGACATGATGTGAACGAGTTTTGAATGAGCTTGATAGAATTATTGATGAAAATCGAATATGCAAGTCTCCCACCAGATGACCTTGCTCGAACTTCAATTCCTAACTTGAAAAATTCATCAACAAGTGTGTCTTGCATAATTTTCATTAGGTGCAAGTTTCCCTCTGAATTCCGAACCTTCCTACTTAGAGCATCGGTCACCACATTTACCTTTCCTGGATGACAATGGATGTCCAGATCATAGTCTTTTAGTAGCTCTAGCCATCTTCGTTATCTCATGTTGAGCTCTTTCTGAGTAAAGATATACTGCAAGCTCTTATGATCAGTAAAGACCTTACAAGTCACTCTGTGCAGGTAATGCCTCTAGATCTTGATGGAAAAAACCACCGCGACTAACTCCAAGTTATGCGTCGAGTATTTAAGCTCATATGGCTTCAGTTGTCTCGAAGCATAAGCTATTACTTTCCCGTATTGCATGAATACACACCCAAGTCCTTTCTTAGATGCATCGCTATACACACAGTATCCTTCCTCATAAGAAGATAGTGTAAGCACAAGAGAAGAAGTGAGACGAGTCTTGAGTTCCTGAAAAACCTTCTCATAACTTTCAGACCAAATAAATTTCGTGTTCTTTCTCGTAAGACTAGACAACGGCATGGCTATCTTAGAGAAATCTTCCACGAACTGTAACGCCCCGGCCAAATCCTTGCTATCGGGTCGTCACCAATAACCGCTCGTCAGGCTGACAACTGGCCCCACAGACCAACACTAATCCTTTCAGTGCGTTTTGACCTCACTCGCGCACACCCTGGAAAACTTCCCACGAGGTCACCCATCCCAGCATTACTCCGCGTTAAGCACGCCTAAATACGGAGTTCTAAATACCTTGTTGGCATAGGTAGTACAATCAAACCATTTAAGCATTTCCTTGGGGTATTACATACACCCCCACTTAAAGAATGCAACGTCGTCGTTGCGACTTAAAGCACGACACACAGCCCCAGAATGTTCCCTTGCTAGGCGACTGGCCTGGACCTCTTGTCCACAGATCCAGCACGCGGTCGCAGGGTTGCTATGATACGATACTATAACGCCCCGGCCAAATCCTACCAAGAACCGCTCGTCAGGCTGACAACTGGCCCCACAGACCAACACTAGTCCTTTCAGTGCTCTTTGGCCTCACTCGCGCACACCCTGAGAAACTTACCAGGAGGTCACCCATCCCAGCATTGCTCCACGTTAAGCACGCTTAATTGCGGAGTTCTAAAGTGATGGGCTACCGAAAAGGAAAGTGCACCTTGTTGGTATTTGTAGTACTATCAAACCATTTAAGCATTTCCTTGGGGTATTACATACACCTCCACTTAAAGAACGCAACGTCCTCGTTGCGACTTCAAACACAACACACAGCCTCAGAACCTTCCCCTGCTAGGCGGCTGACCTGGACCTCTTGTCCACAGCTCCAGCACGCGGTCGCAGGGTTGCTCTGATACCATACTATGACGCCCCGGCCAAATCTTTGCTACCGGGTCGTCACCAAGAACCGCTCGTCAGGTTGACAACTGGCCCCAAAGACCAACACTAGTCCTTTCAATGCGTTTTGGCCTCACTCCCGCACATCCTGGGAAACTTCCCAGGAGGTCACCCATGCCAGCATTGCTCCACGTTAAGCACGCTTAACTGCAGAGTTTTAAAGTGATGGGCTACCGAAAAGGAAGGTGCATCTTTTTAGTATAGGTAGTACTATCAAACCATTTAAGCATTTTCTTGGGGTATTAGATACACCCCCACTTAAAGAACGCAACGGCCTCGTTGTGATTTCAAGCACAACACACAGCCTCAGAACCTTCCCCCACTAGGCGCCTGACCTGGACCTCTTGTCCACAGGTCTAGCACACGGTCGCAGGGTTACTCTGATACCATACTGTAACGTCCCGGGCAAATCCTTGCTATCGGGTCGTCACCAAGAATCGCTCGTCAGACTGACAACTGACCCCATAGACCAACACTAGTCCTTTCAGTGTGCTTTGACCTCAATCGCGCATACCCTGGGAAACTTCCCAGGAAGTCACCCATCCCAACATTATTTCACGTTAAGCACGCTTAACTGCAGAGTTCGAAAGTGATGGGCTACCGAAAAGGAACCTTGTTGGTATAGGTAGTACAATCAAACCATTTAAGCATTTCCTTGGGGTATTACATACACCCCAGGGCGTTGCGACTTCAAGCAAGACACACAGCCCCAGAACCTTCCCTCGCTAGGCGGTTGACCTGGACCTCTTGTCCACAGATCCAGCACGCGGTCACAGGGTTGCCCTGATACCATACTGTAATGCCCCAGTCAAATCCTTGCTATCGGGTTGTCACCAAGAACCGCTCGTCAGGCTGACAACTTACCCCACAGACCAGCACTAGTCCTTTCAGTGCACTTTGCCCTCACTCGCGCACACCCTGAGAAACGTCCCAAGAGGTCACCCATCCCAGCATTACTTCACGTTAAGCACGCTGAACTATGGAGTTCTAAAGTGATGGGCTACCGAAAAAGAAGGTGCACCTTGTTGGTATAGGTAGTACTATCAAACCATTTAAGCATTTCCTTGGGGTATTACACGAACAATCGATAGTAACCGACTAACCCCAGAAAACTTCTGATCTCCGTGAAACTAGTATGTCTTGCTCAATCCTTCACAGCTTCAATCTTCTTCGGATTGACCTTAACACCATCTCCTGAAATCACGTGTCTCAAGAAGGCAACTTCTTTCAACCAGAATCCACACTTCTTGAGTTTATCATACAAGTGGTTTTCTGTTAGGGTTCTCAAGGTGGTTCGAAGATATCATTTATGATTTGAGGGTTCCCAAGGTGGTTCCTAAGGTTTAAAGACCATATGCATCAAATCCATAAACACAGCAGGTACATTAGTGAGTCCGAATGGCATAACAACGAACTCATAAGGATCGTACTGTGT
Organism: Drosera spatulata; assembly: GCA_035668315.1. Lineage (NCBI taxonomy): Eukaryota > Viridiplantae > Streptophyta > Magnoliopsida > Caryophyllales > Droseraceae > Drosera > Drosera spatulata. Next base: position 36,615 of record JAOVYX010001780.1, on the reverse strand, counting down.
TTAAAAAGCTATTTTTGGAATACCTGTGGATTTGATACACAATTGATGATAACCAGAACAAAAGTCTATCTTGGAGTAGATCGTAGCCCACTGCAACTAGTCAAAAAGATTATCAATATGAGGTAAAGGATATCGGTTTTTATGGTGATTTTGTTCAACTCCCGGTAGTCAATACATAGTCTCATACTCCTACCTTTCTTCTTAACAAAAAGCACAATAGCCCCCCACGGTGAGACACTAGGTCAGATATACCCCTTTTCAAGCATATCCTCAAGCTGAGTCTTGAGCTCTTTCAGCTCTACAGGTGCCATATGATAGGGTGCTTTGGAAATAGGTGTGTGCCCGGCTCTAACTTGATAGAGAAGCCAACCTCTCTATTGGGTGACAATCCCGGTATTTCCTTCGAAAAGATGTTTGGAAACTTATGCATAATTTGGATTTTAGACAATCCTTTACCTTCCTCGGAAGGTACCTCTATATGACACAAGTATCTATGACAACCCTTTCTTAGAAGCTTGCTTGCTGTCATTACGGATACTATTGTCACCTCAGGTCTTGACTCTTTCCCGTAGTATACAAACTTTTCTTCTTTAGGACCTATTATTCTAACCAACTTCTTCTCGCAATCTATGGTGGCCCTATACTTTTCTAGCCAGCTCATACCAAGAATTACATCAAAATCCCGAAGATCCAACACAAGCTCTATAGGGAAATTTTCACCTCCTATCTCAATTGGGACATAAGTCACGGAATGTCTGCAGCCCACAACGTCTCCGGTTGACAACCCCATGTATATCAAACTAGGTATGGGTTTAGATTTGATACCGTGCCTTTCAAGGAAAGACTTGACATCGGCCTACTCCGACCCATGGAACTTTGTGCGATCTACCCCGCACTAACTGTGACAAACAGATATAGGTTGGACGACCTCGAACGACCTAGGTAGGTCGACCAACGGTGCAAGTCGGACGACCTAGGCAGGTTGACCCCGACCTCAGCATCCTCCAAAATGAGGATTCAGGGCGCAGGTGACCTCACCATAGGGGGGGGGAACTGTGGCGTCATCTTCATCCCCTTGGTTGGAATCCGACTCCGATAGGTCTGATGACGACTTCGAAGGATCCACGGCAACAACTCGGTCGTCCGCCCTTTGCCATCTCTTGTCCCGGTGCCATGGGAAAAAGGACCAAGGATGTCGATTCCCCATTGAGCAAATGGCCAAGGGATCTCTATGGATGTCATTTCTGTGACAGGTCTCTTACTTAGGCCGGCCATTCTCTAGCATCTATCACATCTCTGCACTAAGTCTTTGGCATCGGGTTTTATAGTAGGCTAGAAATATCCTTGTCTCATACATTTTATGTGTTAAGATTTGTGCTCCATGATGATTTCCACAAATTCCTTCATAGACCTCGATCAGGACGGACCTGGCTTCGGTCGGCCTTAGGCACTTCAGTAGAGGCATGGAGTAGGATCTTCAGAATAGGTCTTGATCTATTATCAGGTACTCTGGGGCGATCCATTTGATTTTTAGGGCTTCTTTCCGGTCCTCCAGTAGGGTCCCGTGCTCGAGATATTATCTCAGATCGTCCACCCATGACGGGGAGACCTTGATGGCTTCGATCTGATTGCCATCCTTCCTGGATGATCTCACCACTTCAGTCAGCAGCCTGTCTTCTGCCCATTTGCTTGATACGATCGGAAGCTTGCTTAGGGCATCCGCTATGCTATTCTCCCCCCAAGGGATTTGTCGAATATGCAGATCGACAAATACCTTGATGAGTCTTTGTATGTGAGATACGTATCCTTGTAACTCAGGTCCAACCTCGCACTTGCCTCCTACTTGTTCCACGACTAGTCTCGAGTCCAAACAGATCTCCATAGGATGTATTTTTAGATGCTTTGCTAGACTAAGAGCTGAGATCAGTGCTTCATATTCAGCCATATTGTTTGTGGCCTCGAACTGGAGTGTGATCAAGCAAGGGAGGTTCCATCCGGTCAGAGAGATTAGAAGTACCCCTGCTCCCGATCCCTACTTACAAGAAGAGCCATCAATATAGGTCTTCCATGTTATCGGGACGATGTCGTTCTCGATCGATTCCTCTTGTTCAACCCGATCTGGGTCGAACTGGCACTCTGTCAGGATGTCCGCAAGAGCTTGAGCTTTTATGGCACTCCTTAGCTCATACGTGATCCCGTATTCACTTATTTCTACAGTCCAGTTCATCAAATGTCCGGACATTTCAGGCTTGTGGAGGACTTGTCGCAGAGATAGATCCGTCACCACAACGACCAGATGAGCTTGGAAGTAGGGTCTTAATTTTCTCTTTGCAGTAACAAGTGCTGGGGCCACCTTCTCTAACTTGGGGTATCGGATCTCAGGACCATGCAATGCCTTACTGATGTAGTAGACCGGTCGTTGGATCCCTCCTTCTATCCTTAGGAGAAAAACAGATACGGCCTCTTCAGCGGCCGCGAGGTGGAGGTAGAGGCGCTCCCCCTTTTGAGGCCGAGTGAGGAGTGGGATCTCTTGAAGATACTCTTTGAGCTGGACGAAGGCAGTCTGACATGTTCGATTCCATTCTATTTTCGACCCGGAACCTCTCAACGTTTTGAAAAATGGGAGCGTCCGTTCGGCTCCTTTGGAGAGGAAACGACTGAGTGCGGCGATACACCCAGTTAGCCTTTGGACGTCTCGTCTTGCCTTTGACGGTTCCATCTTCAGGATTGTTTCGACCTGAGTCGGATTGGCTTCAATGCCTTGGTGTGGGATGAGGTAGCTCAGGAATTTGCCAGATGCCGCACCGAAGGCGCATTTGGAACGATTGAGTCTCATCTTATACTTTCGCAGGAGGTAGAGCGTCTTGCTCAGGTCAGACACACGGAGGTCAACCTTCTTAGACTTGGTCAGCATATCATCCACATATATCTCCATCGTCCTCCTCAATAATGGCTTGAAGACCGTGTGTACTAGACGTTGGTAAGTCACCCCAGCATTCTTGAGTCCGAACGGCATCATCTCATAGCAATAAGTCCCTAGGTCAGTTATGAAGGATATTTTCTCACGATCTTCCAGAGCCATAAATATTTGATTGTATACGGAGAAAGCATCCATGAATGACAAGAATTTTGGCCAGACGTTGCATCAATTAGTTGGTTGATCCTCGGGAGGGGATATGAATCCTTCAGAGATGCCTTGTTTAGGTCGGTGAAGTCGATACACATCCGCCATTTGCCATTCACTTTCTTCACCATGACCACATTAGCCAACCAGTCTGGATATTTTACTTCACGGATGAAGCCAGCCGTGAGGAGCTTCTCGACCTCTTCTGCAATGGCTCGGTTCCGTTCTTCCGCGAAGTGTCTTCTTTTCTGTTTCACTGGCCGAGCATTCTTGTCTATTGTCAACCGATACACGATTACGTCTGGATCGATGCCCGGCATGTCTGAGGGTGACCAAGCAAAGATGTCCGAGTTAGAGCGGAGGAACTTGATCAAGTCCAATCTAACAGGGTCGGTCAATTGAGAATCGATCTTTACACACTTGGCTCGATCTTCCGGGTTCAGGGGAATCTCGTCTAAGTCTTTGACCGGTTAGGGCCTAGGCTTGATCAACCTCGGGTCAAGATGCAGTTGGAGGGTTTCTTTTCCTTTTAGAACCGGGTATTGCTTCAAGGTGGCTGTATAGCATGCCTTCGAGGCCTTTTGGTTGCCTTTGATCATGCCTTCTCCTTTCGGGGTAGGAAACTTGATCATCATATAACACGGAGCGATAATCATTTGGAGGTCCACTATGGATGGTCGGCCGAGAATTTTATTGTAGGCAGAGGAAAGGTCTACCACCAAGAAGTCTGCCATTCATGTCCGAGTTCGGCCGGTAGTTTCATCACCCACAGTCAGTGATAGTGAGATATATGCCTTCGAATATACGGTCTCTCCTGTGAACCCGATCAAAGGGGTACGGAATGGCTTGACTTTCGGTCATTCCCATCCTCTTTATGGTAGAGAGATAGAGTATGTCGGCAGACGAACCACTATCGACCAACATCTTTTCGACATCGTAATCCCCAATGTGGAGGGTAATAAAAAGGGCATCATCATATGGGAACTGGATTCCCGGGTCGTCCTCAAGTCCGAATTGGACAATAGGGTCGGTCCGTATCTTTTTTCCTTCATTGGCAGTGGAGTCATCTTGAGGGTCTCGGCTCCTGCGGGGGATCTTCAGACCCTTTGTTCGTCGATGATCACATTAATGCGCGGACGTTGTGAAGGCCGATCTGATTCCCTCTGTTCGTCGGGTGATCTTGGTCATTCCTTCCCTTTCTGGAACGATCGACCGACCTCATGCCCTCGATCTGCTTGGAATTTCTTGAGATGTCCTTTCCGGATCACTTCATCTATAGCGTCTTTTAGGTGACGGCATTCCTCCGTGTCATGACCGTGGTATTTGTGATATTGGCAATACCGAGTCTTGACCTTTGGAGCACCAAGAAAGCGTTGTTTCTCTGGGTTCTTGATCAAGAGGTTTTCCTCTCGTGTGGCCATGAGTACCTCTCTTCTCGGTGCGTTAAGAGGAGTATACTTGTTGTCACCGAGAGAGGTCGACCGAGCGATGTTGTTCCCCGATCTCTTACCCTTCGGATTTTTCTTGTCTGGTACTCGGTCAGTCTTTCTGGGCCTTCCTTCCTCCTCCTTCATTCGATCGATATTTTCCTCCTTACTAGTTCGTTCCGTCCATAGACCGAGCCTCCGATTGCGGATCTCCCTTGCAGTCTCGGCATGAATGTGTTTTCCCAACTTGGCTAGAAGGTCGGAGTATGTCCATCGTTCTCTCTTCGAGAGGCTATATGGTCATCGCTCGCCAAACCGTTTATCAAGGCTTGACATATCTCGTGATCGACCGGATCTTCAATCTTGACCTTCTCGGTATTGAACCTCGGGACGTACGATCTAAGATCTTCGCTCGGTTATTGAAACATCTTATACATATGGCTAGATATGAGCCTTTGTCATTTGCTATTAACATATTGCCTGTGGAGTAGTTTAGCCAAATTCGCAAACGAACCTACTGATCCGGTTGGAAGAGTATTGAACCATGCTCGGGCCGGTCCACGGAGAGTGGTTGGAAAGGCCTTGCACATTATGGCATCGGACGCTCCTTGGATATTCATCAAAGTCTGAAAGTTTTGAACGTGCTCATCTGGATCGATCGTCCCGTCATAGGTGTCATATGACGGCATTCGAAACCTTTCAGGGGGAAGCTGCTCATTCATCTCGGCTATGAAAGGAGTGTCCGCTCTGAACACTCTTTCTTCGCTCCTGAAACGGGATCCTCATTCGGCTTGCTCAAACATCTTGTAAAGTTGCTCCACTTTTTGTTCTAAGGGAATGAGTTGTCTATCAGGTTGGAGCAGGACGACCTCAGAACCTTGGGCCCCCTCCGGTCGATCGGGTACGAGAGGTGTGGAGTTTACCGACCGAGTGTTCAGATGGATTCTTAGGTCTTCCCTCCCAGTATTGACGTGATTTCTGAGGTCTTCTTCTTCAACTCGGAGACCTTCTACTCCGGCTCTGTTAATCTGGTGTTGAAGATCGATCAGGTCAACTGGGGGTACCCTTTCCGTATTTTGCGGAGGAACGACGGGCGCTCCCCTCTCCACGTTCTGTGGAGGTGTCGCGTCCGGACGTGAGGGCAACCTCTCATTCAATAGGTTCCTCATCTCCCTTAGAGCGTCTTGCATTTGTCGGGTCATTGCTTGGCGCAACTCTTGGTACATGGCCATAGTAGCGTATTGAACTGTCGGGCACTCCGCCATGTACTCAGCTTGAGGTAGCGCCAGGTCGGCCCCTGTGCGGATCGATCTCAAGGGTCTGTCACCTGGGAGTGGCGGAAGCGGAGCGCGACTAACGGATGGCATGTTGGATGGTTCTTGTTGCATATGGGTAGTTCGACTTCTGGTTAGCGGCATGGTGCTGCGTTGATCGTATCTCTCTACTTGATGCTCTAAACTGTTTGTCACAGCTGGTCCGATCTCTTGGATTGGGTCTGATCGTATGATGATCCGGTTGTATGTCGGATTGATCTGATGATGCAAGACCGATCTGGGGATACGCCGAACAATCTGCACACCAAGAACCAAGAAAACGCCGTTAGCCAGAAGACCGAGGTGTGTACCTCGGATGCTCGCTCCGACGCTCAAGTCAGTACGTGCCCGATCCGCATGAGAGAGAGTAAGAAAGTGTAGTGGAATGTGGAGAACTCCTTGACAATGGTGTATTTATAGGGAAGGAAACCTTAATTGGGTAGCCTTTTTCCTAGGCCCATTTTTTTTACCTTTAAAGGCCCATTTTCATTATATTGACTCTTTTTTTACCATAATCTTGACTTGGGTGACCATCAACTTTCCACACACACATGCTCGACTTTTCCTTTATGTGTCAACAAGCAGCGCCTCAAGCTATTATAACATATTAGGATTCACATATTAATACGTTCCCTTATGAATATTTGTTCATGTTACGAAGTTAAACATATTTGTTCGTACTTCGTGAAAAACCATCATTTTAATATTATGAGGTGAGGCTGAGCATTGTACAAGGCTTTGATATTTATTTTGATTGTCCATGATGATGATTTTATATTGAATATCATTAGGGATATTTATGAACATTTGGAGTTGTTTTGGGGTAAAAATGATCATTCCTTATCCAGAAGGTTCATAGATGGCATCCCGACCTCTCGAACAAATATCCTAAACTTTGACACAGATGTTCCGTCCTCTGGAACGAGTGTCTCGGCCTTTGAAGCTCGTTTCAAGGCCTCCGGAACAGGTGTCCCAGATTTTATACAACACGACCTTTCGACGCATTTAAATCTATAACTTTTTGTATACAACTTCAAAATTTATTTCAAAAAATTATATATAAATTAAACTCCATATCTTTTTTTGTGAATCAAAGTTTCTATCGTAAATCCTTACATATAATAGATGTTAATTAGTTAAAATTTTTATTTGCTGCTAGTTTAGATAATTTGATCTTATTTCACAAATTAGCTCATAGCTCTTTACATACAACTCCAAATAATTATTTTAAACGTTTTTGAAAACTAGACTTCCATAGCTTTCTAATGATATAAGGCTTGTCTTATAACGCCTACTATATAATTCCAAATCAATCTACACAGTCCTCCATGTAATCAGTTTTTTACAAGTTGATCCATCCATACTTTTTCATTTATATGTTAAGATTCACAATTTCAATCATGATTTATTAATTTCATTGGAAATCAGAAATGTGAGAATTCAACATATATTAATATCAAAATTATTAAAGAGTGTATAATGTTTCATAAAATTTCTAATCAAGATGATCACCTTTATTTATTAACAGTGAAGGATCCTTGTCGTATTCGTCTTACCACCTAGCTTCTCCTCTTCTCCTCAAACTTCTCCTTCTTCTGTTCTTTTTCTTAACTTTAATCTTGCATGGTAAGGAGTTTTTTTTTTTTTTTTTTGTTTTATATTTGTGAGTTGCTTACAAGGAGAAGAGAGTTTGTATTTATAAAAAACTGAATTATTTAAAATAGTTTAAGCGTGTAATTAGTGGGTATTTAGTGGATAATTAATGAATAATTAATTTAATTTAGGTGGTGTAGAAATTGAAATAAAGAAAATTAAGTGTCAAAATTAGGTTTAGGTTATCTTCTTATAAATATGGTATTTTCGTATTAAGGCCGTATTTTTTCGTATTTGCGTATTAGGGTTGTACTTCATCCATATTTTATATTTTTTCCTATTATATCTTTAAACAAGTCTTTTAACCCCGTAAAATAAATTATAATATACGATAATTTACTATTCACGTTAATTATCTCGAAAATAAATTTTACGAAATCTTTTTCAGGTCCTTACATAAATACAGAACCATTTGATAACCAAAATGGCCATAGACGATTTTTTGTCTTCATCTAGCCAAATATAACACAATGACTAACAGCAGTCGCCTCAACAGAGATCCTCATAGTGATTCTCGTTTAAAACCTCACAAATGGAAATATACAAATCAGCAATACAGAGGAAGGTCACTGTTACGTAACACATGAAATAGCAACACAATACACTATAACCAAACGAGTGCCACAAGTAAGATGGACATCCTATTTTCATTCTTGCTGTCATAAACACCACTTGAGAACATTTTCTCAAAGTTATTTGGTAGCACACTCCAGTGCTTTCTAACTTATTTCTGCTACATTAAAGTTTCTCGCAGGTATCAACCCTTATACTCTTAATACTTGAGTAATAGAACACAACTAAGATAAGCATCTCAGTCTCATTTTTCTCTGTCACATACCCTACTTAAGAATATTTTCTCAATGTTATTTCTTAGCACAACTTAGTGCTTCTTTTTATCATTCCAAACATATCCTCAAAACATCAAGATTTTTTTTCTTGCTTGGACTTATTTGTACAAGTGCTGTTTTAATTCCAATCAAGCAAGCCACCTATGAGTCAATCCAATACAACTCATGCTATCATACTCATCTTATACTCCATGCATTTATATTGTGCTTAACTAATTCCTAAATATTTCAACTTAATTCTTATCCTAAGCCTTTGGCTGTGATACCAATCTATAACTCCCCGACTTTCCCAACCTTTTCATAGGAATCTACATGGCATTACTGTCGCTGGGCCCAACCTTCAATTAGGCAAAAATTATACTTCCTGACTTAGTAATAAGAATTAAGCTAAATTCATTTATACATTTTGATGCACTCAATCATAACTCAGAATATCACCTTTGGAGCAAAATAAGATCGGAATACCTTTCACACATAAATTACATCTAACATCAAATTTTAGGTCACACTTCTCCTCCCAGTTTTGCTCCTGTAACAAAGAGATGAGGAAAGATACATAAAAATAGTTGTTGTGAGCTATAGGAAAGACACCGAACAGCCCTTTTTTTTCATGGGATGCATGAGAGGAAAAAAAGAAGAAAGGTTCGATCATTTAGATCATATATTCCAATACTCTGGAATCAACACACCACTTAAGAGAACAGAGAGAAAAAGGTAAAAAAGAAAAAAAGAAAAAGGAAATGATCACTTGGATTCTTTGTTCCAGCACTCTGAAACTATCATGTCAATCTTCCATTCACAATTATTATCATAAGCATACCAGTAATTCACCCTACACACATAAGCATATTTAACACCACGTAATAATGCACGAAACCACACGTCAATCGATCCTCCAGACATTATTAACGTCATTTACTACCATCATACCCTTGTGGTATGACAATCAAGACCTCCATATCAAACAAACTAAGACAATGATACTGTGACACGATAGGTCTCCAATCTAAGTCTCACGCATTGCTTCACTCTGCAGTTCACTCAAGACTCTGTAACGCTTACCATCATATCAATCACACAGCGACGACAGACAATAGATACCCTCAATATTATAATTGTGCCCTTGGTGAGAGTTATTCAATTTCAACTTATCAAGTTTTATTCAGCTTTAGCAAAAGAAACATTCGCGAAAGAGGATTAGCCAAATCGGAGCCCAGGGTCTCCTACAGTGACATACTGTCATATCAAAATGACCTCATAGGGTCGATGAAAGAGTCTCACCATCAAGTCATTGTATAACCCAAATGACAGACACAACGCTCTTTGTATTTTGCACCACTGAGTTATCTCACCAATTGTGGATTTACACTCATTTCACACATTCATCTTCATTATATCAATAAAAAAGACAACACACATGCCATACACCGTCTCATCACAGCATACTGCAAGTGATAGACAATAAGGTACGTTAGACACATTTTTTGTCAATTTCTCAGAAACCATCTATAACAATATACGCGTAGGTATACTAGCATGAATCATCACAAATCACATTTCTAAATGTTACATCATCAAACAGTACTCACGGTGCATAGCACACAACATGTAACAACACTCCACAGCACTCAGTATTTAATGCACAGGAGTTGCAGTTATTATTTTACGTCAGCCACATTTAGTGACTACGTCTAAAGATTCCAATACGAATTATTATACTCACAGTATAATAATACGCATCTTCAAATATAATAAATTTAAACGTTATCTTTTATCACAATTCTTCACATGCACACGCTCAGCCTCGTCCTTATGAGACAATGAGCAGCGTCTCCAAGTCTTATAATATAATAGGATTCATATATTAATATAATCCCCTGTGAATGTTTGTTCACGTTATGAAGTTAAGCATATTTGTTCGTACTTCTTGAAATACCGCCATAGAAATATTATGTGGTAGTGTCAAGGTTTGAGAAAAGTCTTTGACACATATTTTGATTGTCCAAGAATATGATTCTATATACTTATCATCATTAAAATTGTTTGTGAACATTTGAAATTATTTCGGGATCAAAACGGGTCATTCTCGGATTCTATCCAACATGACCCTTCGACATGTTTAAATTACGATGTTTTATAAATTACGACGTTCAATAATATACTATTTTTGTTAATAATTGAGAAAATAAGTTATCTCAAATCTTTCAGGTCTTTACATATTTTTATCTCTGCTTATGCAAAAGGACCTAACCTTAGGTGGGTTCCTAAACTAACCCCTTGATTTCATGGTTGCAGGCAAGGATGAGAGGAAGTAGCTTATGGTTCATGGATAGTGGCTGCTCTAGGCGTATAACAGATGATAAATCTTTATTTCTCTCACTCAAAGTCTTTGATGGGGGAAAAGACGACTTTTGACAACATGGTAAAGATAAAGTTGTAGGTACATGTAAGGTGGGACTCACTCTATTAATGATATGCATTATATTGTAGGATTGAAGCGTAACTTGTTTAGCATATCCCAATTTTGTGACAAAGGGAACAAGATTGAGTTCACTGACAATATTTGTACTGTGAATAATTCAAAGACCGAAAACTTATTCTTCAAGGTAAAAGGTGTAAGAATGTTTACAAAGTGACTTTGAATGAAATTCCTGTCAACACTCTTAGTTGCTTAACTGTTCAAGAATAAAATGTCATATTTTGGCATAAAAGATTTGGCAATGCTAGTTATCACCTGCTGAATAGATTGAAATGTAAGAAACTGGTAAGTGGTCTGCCTACAATCAAATATGAGTAGCAAGGTATGTGTGACTCATGTGCATGAGATAAACATATCAAAATATCATTCCATTCCAAGTATGTGGTAAGTACTTCTAAACCTTTACAATTGCTACACATGGATGTGTGTAGACTAATGAGAATACAAAGCAGAGGAAGAAGTAAATATATTCTTGTGATTGTTGATGATTACACTAGGTATACATGGTTTATTTTTCTTAGAAAAAAAAATGAGACATTTGATGAGTTCCACAGGTTCATTCTCAAAAGTCAAAACAAGATTAGTCTCAAATTGATTGCTCTTAGAACTGATCATGGTACTGAATTTGATAATTTTAAATTCATTGAGTTTTGTAGAAAAGAAGAAATTGAGCATAATTTCTCAGCTCCAAGGACCCCTCAATAAAACGGTGTGATAGAGAGGAAAAAACCGGGTCTTGGAGGAGATGTCAAGAACAATGTTGCTAGATAGCAACTTGCCAAAACAATTTGTGCAAAGGCTGTCAATACAGCCTGTTATATTCTGAATAGGACACTTATCAGACTTATGTTGAAGAAAGACCCCTATGAGCTCATGAAGGGAAGAATTCCAAATATCTTTCACGTGAAAAAATTTGAAAGCAAATGCTTCGTCCATAATAATGGAAAGGACAATCTGGGCAAATATGATATAAGGAATGATGAAGGAATATTTGTTGGATATGCTCATGGAAGCAAGGCTTGCAAAGTGTTCAATAAAAGGACATAAACCATTGCGAAGAGCGTGAATATAATTTTTGATTTAATTAGCTTGAGTGATTCGAATTTACAGGATGAAGACTTCGAGATTGACTTGATCAATATGCAATGCAAGATGAATTGAATCAGTTTCAAAGAAGTAAAGTTTGGCATTTAAACCTAGACCTAGACCTAGTAATTACCCTGTCATAGGAACAAAGTGGGTCTTTAGAAATAAACTTGATGACAATGTATAATTATTAGATACAAAGTTAGGTTAGTGGTCAAAGGTTACAGTCAAGAAGAGGAAATTCATTATGAAGAAACCTTTGCACATGTTGGTAGATTAGAAGCCACTAGGATGTTGATTGCATTTGCTGCTCACATGAACTTTAACCTATATCAAAAGGATGTGAAAAGTGCTTTCTTGAATGGCTATCTAAAAGAGAATTATATGAACAACCATCTGGATTTGAAGATCTAACATATCCGGATCATGCGTTTAACTGGACAAAGCTCTCTATGGCCTTAAACAAGCCCCAAGAGCTTGGTATGAAAGGCTCTCTGAATTCTTGCTGTCACATGATTTTACTTGGGGTCAAGTTGATAAAACTTATTTCATCCTGAACCATGGCAAATCTGATTTGTTAGTAGTACAAATTTATGTTGATGATATCATATTTGGTGCTACTAATGAGATCTTGTGCAAGGAATTCTCTGAGCTCATGACAGGAGAATTTGAGATGAGTATGATAGGAGAGTTGACATTCTTCCTTGGACTCCAAATCAAGCAAGTGGATGAAGGGACAATCATTCACCAAAAAAAATATCTCAAAGAACTACTCAAGAAATTTGGCATGACTGATTCCAAGATGTTTAACACCCCAATACTTACTGCATGGAAGATGGATGCTGATCCTCAAGATAAGGGTGTAGATCAGAAAATCTACAGAGATATGATTGGTTCCTTACTCTTTTTGATTTCTTGTAGGCTTGATATCATGTTCAGTGTGTGCTTGTGTGCTAGATTTCAAGCTAATCCAAAGAAATCTCACCTTAAACATGTCAAAACAATAACGAGGTATCTCAAAGGCTCAAAAGGCCTAGGCCTTTAGTATCCTAAGGGAACCAATTTCGACTTGTTAGGATATTCTGATGTTGATTTTGTAGGTCATTTAGTGGATGGGAAAAGTACTACTGGTACATGTCATTTCCTAGGTTCATACTTTTTCTCTTGGTCATAAAAAAAAAAGAATTCAATAACCCTTTCTAGCGCAAAAGCTGAATATATAGCTACTGATTATGTTGTGCACAATCACTTTGGATAAAACAACAAAAAAAACTTAGAGACTATGGCCTGGATCTTGGTTGTGTTCGAATTTTATGTGACAACACAAGTGCTATATCTGTCACCAAAAATCCTATCCAACACTCAAGAACGAAACATATTGACATTAGATATCACTTCTTGATAGATAATTACGAAAAAAATAATATAATATTGAAACATTGTAATACAGAAAATCAATTGGCTGATACCTTCGAAAAACTTTTAGGGAAAGAAAGATTTGAGAAGATAAGACGGAAAATAGGCATGATCAAAATATTTTCACTTCTTGCCATTGCATTACTTTTCCTTCCAAAGCAGGGTTAAGTTGGGAGGATACTGTTTGAAACTAAATATTTTTTGAAGATATGTTTTCATCAAATTGATGTCAAGACAGAAAGGTCGATGATACTGAATCTTCAAGGAAATGTCAAGTCATGATGAAAAAAGGAACACTGGAATGGGGAAGATAAGTTCGTCAAAGATATGTTTTAAGTTGAGTTGGTGTGATACTGATTATTGCATGACCATTATTTTGTTACCACCACAAAGGCCCAGCCCTTCCTCATACTTACCTTATATATGGAACTGTCATAACTTTCCAAAGCAACATGCAACCATAAGTTTCCAAAATAAAAACCACCTTCCAAAAAACCGTTCCAGAACTTCACAAACCACTCTCTATATATGGCTCCTCGTCCCAGAAACAGATCCCAACACAAAGTAAAGAGCCATTCCACAAATACAAGGGAGAACTCGGTTGATATCGATGAGCACTTACGAGGGATCAGTCCTAGGAAGCCGCTTGCCATCACACATCCTAAAAACAACACGTACTAGAGTGAAAGATGTCAGAAAAAGCAAAATCAGGCATGAATGAGACAGAATCTGTGAAGAAAGAAGAGGGCACAACATCGAGCCCTCATGATGAAGCAAAAAGCGATGATTTTCAGACATCACCATCATCGCCACTGTCAGAGACACACTTCACAGTTGTCAAAGAGAATGATTCTATGGAGATTCTGATAGAAGTAGCGAAAAAGGAGATCGAAGCCATCTCAGGAGAAACAGAATCGAAGAAGGCCCAACCCTTGAACAGTGATAAACAAGACCAAAATCATAACCAAGAAAATCCAGATCCTATAACTAAAGTTCTCAAAGACCTCATTGCTGAACATCCCTCACCACCACAAAAGAAAACCACATCCCCAGGCATTTCGAGTAATAGCACGATCGGATCGGAAAGCCGAATTTCCCTTGGTGTCTCAGTAAGCTCGGAGGTAAGGATTCCTCGGATCAAGGGGCTAGACTTGCCCCTAAGCAAATCTACCTAATCAATGAAGGCTCAGGCCTTCCTGCTGAAGAGAAAAAGAAGAAGGCTGCTGCTGAAGCCTTCTTAGAAAAGCATGTTGAAGAGGTACTCTCTGATAATTCTGAGTATCATGCTGACACTGATATATTTGATGATTCACCACCCCTTACATCCAAAGAAAAAATAACCACCACCACCATGTAAAGCAATCTTGAAGGTCTATTGAAAAGAATCACAAGATCTCAAACCTCAAAGTCCCGAAGCACTACTAAGCCAAAGTCACCACCAAAGGAAAAGCCCCAACGCTGTTGGTTGACTTCTCTGATACAAAAATTGATGAAAATCTTCCTAAGATAACTAGGAAGAGAGCAAAGAAGGAGAAGGCTATCCCTATTGCCTCTAGGGATATTCAGCTTGGAAAGGTGGTCTCTTTCACCTGACTTAGGAGTAATGGACTTGGAGAGTTGACTGCTGTAATTCAGAATCAAAAATGGACTACTTTGATGGGGTATAAAGCTCATTATTATCCACTGGCCATAAAGGAGTTTTATCAGAATTTGGAACACAACGAGGCCCAGACCTTCCTTACCACCAATGTGAATGGTAAATCCCTTCTTATTATTGCTGAGAAGTTGGATGAGATATTTGATATTCTGATTGCTGGTAATGATCTGTATGTCAAGTTTACATGGCCCATGGTGGATGAGATCGAACCTCTGGCCATGGTGAAGAAGTATGCTCAGAATCAGACCTTGACAACTGTGAGGAAGGTCACCACCAAAGAGCTCTCTGATATGCATAGGCTTATTCACATTTTGGTGATTAAGTG
Source organism: Drosera spatulata (assembly GCA_035668315.1). Lineage (NCBI taxonomy): Eukaryota > Viridiplantae > Streptophyta > Magnoliopsida > Caryophyllales > Droseraceae > Drosera > Drosera spatulata. The sequence continues at coordinate 21,287 of JAOVYX010001780.1, read as the reverse complement.
CTTGATTCCAAGAGGTTCAAGAAAAACTGAAGGTATTGCACTGGATATGATTTTGATAGATCTGCTGATGGATAACAAACCTATCAACTTGCATGCTCTTGTGAGTAAACACATGCAATATGTGGCTTCTCATAGGATTCATGAGCCTTCATATGGTGTTTGGCTCACAAAGGTCTTCATGCATTTCGAAGTGCCCAATTTGGAGGAAGACACAGCCAAGATCTCGGTTTTGATAGGTATGAGGAGAGCTACTTCAGGATGTTGATGTTCAAGAAGGTTGATGGTGTTTGGAAGAGACAAGTTGTAGCAAGATCCGGGCATTCAGCATCAAGTCCTGATTCACAACCACAAGAACCTTCAAGTTGCCTCAAATACTTGGAGAATGTGAACAGGATCTCAGAGTTGCATTTCATGCGATTGGCTGTCAATGCTCAGTTGAAGGAAGAGGAGAAGAAGGTGGTTGAACTGACCAATGAACTCAACGTTGTCAAGCTTCAATTGAAGAAGATACAGGACATCTCCTTTTCCTCCACCTCCCAAACCTAACCCAATAACCCTGAAGCCTAGCCTTATTATCTTTGATTTAGCTTATCTTTGAACTATCCTATCCTTGAACTATGGTCAAGACTTGAATTTGTAATATGGTCTGTAATAATTAATGTTATTGTTTACTTTACTTATTCATGCTTGAGGAATGAGACCTAACATCTCGGACTAGTATTTCTGGATCTAAAATGATTTCTCTCCTTAAGGATAGGGATGGTGAGATTTTCTTGCAGGTACATTGAGATGTGGAGATGGTTTATAGGGGTATTTGATTGAAAAATAAGCTATTTTTCTCTTTTTGAGGATGCCAAAGGGGGAAGAAGAAGTGCGATGGTCATTGGTTGAGCTATCTTTGATTGTGTTTATGACTTGCCCTACTCTTAAGTATTTTTAACCCTGATTGTCTTTATTGGATATTATGTTGATTACTTTTTGTACATGCCTAGGGTTTTCTAACAAGCTTGTAGATCCCTGTACTGAATATGCCATCAATTAGTTATCATCATAAAAAAACAGGAATATTGTTGGGTTCATATATTTTGATGATGACATTGATTGAATAAATTAATCTTGAGTATAGGTTCTTAGAAAACACACGAAGACCTAGACCTTCCCCGTTGGTATCAGAACTGATAGGTGAAAGCAAGGCCCAGGCTTTCCCCAGTTTCCATATATATGTCATACATATAGAAAATTTCTATTTTGGTGATTATGTTGAGTCGATTAAGTTCTCATTGATTATTCTGAATATTTTATATATGGACTAACAATAAATAGAGTGAAATTTGAACATTTTGCTACAAATCGATTTTTGGATTATTTTGCAGATATGAAAAGATTGGGAGGCCTGAGCACAGAAAGAAGATCAGATTTCTATCCAAATAAAGATGAAGATGCAAACTTACTGTCGTGCGAGGATTCCTCTTGTAGCTCAGAAGCAGGTATGGCATGTGAAGAAGGCTCCAGTAAGTAAGAAGGATAGGCCTGAAGAGCTTGATACACCTCCTAATGAGGGAGGTTTTGTCAATTTTTCTGGAAAGAAATCTCCTCCAAGAAGGATCTTAGCTAATGATTTGGTCTTTTTTTTTTCACCCTGTGCTCAAGGATCTCGATTTACTTTTTTGGCTAAGCAGAACGGTGGAGAACAGGGGAAAGAGTTTGTTAGCTCTGGAATTATTACTTGATGTTTAGGGTATGGAATGTTAGGGTCTTAATAGGCCTGAAAAGCATTAAGAAATAAGGTCGTTCATGGTCAAGAATAAACTATGCTTTGTAGGTTGTTTAGAGACTCGAGTTAAAACCTGTATATTCCAAAAAATTACGTCTAGCTGCTTTAAGGATTGGGGGTGGTTGAATAACTACTACTATGCAAATAATGGCCGAACATTCATTAGCCATTTCACGTTTCAAACCAACATTAGGATGCAAGATCATTAAGGATTCAGCAAATGAACTGTCAAGCTTGATTTTATACAAATCTTCATAAAGGAAACCAGAACAAATAAAAGTATTATGATTAAACAAACTGAAGCATATGCTTCCAAACTTAATGGAACATCCAAAAGACTCAAACTTTGATAAAGAGATTGAATTGCGGGAAACAAAAGGAACATAAAGAGTAAAGTTGTAATGCCCCTAAAATTTCATGATAATTTAACGTCTAAAACCGCACTAAAAGAGAAGTTTCGAGGACGAAACTTTCTAAAAGTTGAGGGTGATGTAATACCCAGAAAATTTGATATTAAAAATATACAATGTATTAATGAATGACCGTATAATATAACATTAAACGAAACGTTATATAAATTAATAAACGAGTAAAGTACAATGTTAAACGTAACACTATATAATCGATAACATACGAATAAAAATAACGAATGCAATAATTTATAACGGAACGTTACAAACCTAAAAGTAATATAACAAATACTTATCATTAAACATAATGTTATAACGATATATCATACGTATTTAATAAACATAACTGTTAAACATAATAAACGTATAACATTATAACGATATAATAAACGTATTTGTCAGAAATAATTCGAGATTCTCAACGAACCAAACGTCATTATGTCAGAAATAATTTTGCCTATTTACGGGCATACCTTTCGACGAAATATTAAGACGAAATATTACGATGAAACATGGATAAAAATAGACTGACAAAGATAAAACGAGGGAGCGAATTCGAATATATCACAAACGTACAAATCCACCGCCTATTTCCTCCTTTACGATTCTCCCTAACCCTTGCGGCATCGATTTCATGCGCGCCTTCCCCCGCTACCCGCCATCATCATCACTTCGATTCACCATGCCAATCAACCTCAGCTCCTCGCCATCACACATCAAACACACCCTTCCTGTCCTTCATTCCTTCTCCGCTGAGAAGCAAACCTTCAGCATCATCAAACCACCATCCACCACGACACGTAGCCACCAGCCCAAGCCAAACCAAAACCATCTCCACCTGCGCCATTCCCTACAGCCGCAGCCAGCATCACAACATCGACGAACGAATATCGCCACCATTACCTTCAAACAGCAAAGGCAGCAAGGTTAGAAGAAGCATGAAGCAGGAGTGGTGAGGAGAGCTAGACGAGATCAAAACAGAGGGAAGCGGACCGAGATCACTTCGAAGAAACGAACATCCAAGGTAACCTACTCGACCCGCTACGTATATGCATGTTCGATCTTGATTTCGGTACATTCGCCATCAAATATTGTTATGTGCTGATATATATGCATGGAAAACACGTTTATATGCGTTGGACGGGTCGTTTGAGGAAGTCATGTGCATTGGAAGGTGAATTACTGTGTTCTGCAGGTCCAGCACAGTCGCGCTCGCGACCCAGCAAAATTCTCCAATTTCTTGAATTTAAGCTGTCGCGCCCGCGACTCAGGTCATGTCCGCTACTGATCTAGGTCATGTCCGCGACGGGGCTCTATCCTAAAGACAAAACGCTCCGGTGCGGGTTCCTCGTCCTTGATGAGCGTAGCCCACATTCGTCATGAAAGATTAACCTAAACGCGTATATGTGATACATGAACCTTGCGTATAGAAATGGATATGCAATATCCATATATGACTATACGATACCTCTAACCGTGCCGTGACAGGTGCAAAATAAACTACTGAGATAATAACAACTCAAATCATACACTACTACGTGTTATAAATAAACGATATGCTCAAATATACAGATACAAGATGATCTATAATGCATGAACAACGCTAAATGAAATCATCATAACGCATGCCTAAGGAAGTATTGAAACGACTTGGGATTTACACTGCGGGACATACAAATAAATGAAATGCAAACCAACGATGAATACTTAATCAAATATAAAGGCTGAACATTGTACATGGTTATGAACTTTCAAGTCTTCTGTCATACTTTCTTGAAAGTGTTTTGGAGATTGAGCTCGGCACTGCCATCATCTCCTTTTGCTGAAACTTTTGGGAAGAAGGTCGTACTTGATGTCCTTTTTTAGAATATATCGAATGTCAAGTGAAAGTCCTAAGGACTGAACTCTAGCCAAACTTCTTGAATCGTCGTCACGGATAAACTGAAACTAGCTAGGGAGCGTTGGACAGCCCCCATCCTCTTAACATGCATACAGCGGCTTCAACGTCGGACGTGACGGGGCCACTGGCTACTCTCTACAGAGAGGCCTAAATCTATCCCAATGAGAGACAAATAGAGTCCGTTGGTAGTGCACTTTATCCAATAAAGTGTAAGACGACGTACAGTCGGTATAAGTACGTAATGGATCGACGGATTCTTGTAACCCGGCTGACGATTGACGAGTCTTGTATTCAGAGTCTGTCTGTTGAAAACTCTCGAATCATGAACCCATACTAACAAAAATGAACATAAGAAACGTGCAATCATACAAATACTCACATGTAGTATGGCATACCTATTTTTCTAAAAAATATAAATGTTTTACTGGTACTCATCGATTCGCCATAATCGGGGGAGTTCCCTGCAAATGTGAGACATATACTCTAGGTTATTGAGTTTCGTATTCACGGGTTATGTATTCCGTTTGCAGGTGAGTTACCAGATGATCAGTGAAGACTGTAGTTCCTAATGTATTTTTGGATATGTAATATATATGATGTAGTACTCACAAACTATGTAACTTAATGGCTTCCGTCCTATGATTGTAAACTGACTTCGTAACAGCTAAACAGTATGAACGGAAGCATTACAGGTAGTTTCCTTGATTCTCTATACCTTTAAACACGTTTGGTTTATTGAGTCTTGTCATGAACCGGATTCGTGACAGAATAACGCCACGTGTCACATGACGTGGATCTCGGGACGTTACAAAAGTGTAAGCGGGTTGTTTTAGCCTCATTTAAGGTATGGACAAAAGATTCCTTTCAATCTTTATTTATGGGTAATTTTACGTTTATTAAGGTATAGAAATAAATCAGTCACTTCTATTATTTGAAATCAATGAAGCCTCCCAATAATATTTACTACATATCCTTTCTAATATACTATCTCTTACTCATATCGTCTAATCACTTGTAAGTAAAAAGGATAAAATGGATATGTGGGTAGTCACAAATAGCCTTATACGTAGCTAGTATTTAAATCAAATGGATCTAGTGGTTATAGTTAAAAGGGGGCAAAATGAGGGATCTAGATAGATTAAAAGATTAAAAAAAAGAATGGAAAATAAGAAACGAAAAGTGTTGTCATCATTGACCCCGACGATTGACACTCCTCTTCTACAATTTTGTGTTAGTTGTAGCTCAATCATCACGGGACGATAGTTCTCACTAAATGCTAGAAGTCGAATTGGATTATATTGATGTTTTGGATGAGAAATTACATTAGATTGAATGATTTCGACACACCCTAATAATTGATTGACGAAGAGGAATCATAGACACAGACATCCGAGTTCAAATCATAAATCGCAAAAAAAAAAAAAAAAAAAAAAAAAAAAAAAAAAAAAAAAAAAAAAAAAAAAAAAAAAAAAAAAGGGGAAGGACTCAACACAAGTTTAAGAGGGGGAGGAGCGATCTCCATGGAGATGATATCCTCGTTTTTTTGTTTTTTTTTTCTCCCTTTTGTGTTTGGATCAGCTTTATATGATTGTCTTTTAATCTAGATTCTTTATTTAACCCTTTTAACTATAATCACTAGATCTGTTTGATCCATGAAAATCTGTTTAGATCAGCTTTATATGGTTATAGCCACACACCCAGTTTCCCCTAACTAGAAACCGCAATTAACGAACACTTATCAAAGCTACTTATTTCCTATAAACCAATATCATCCCTTGTCTCGCTCGCCAAGATAACCTAACCGGTTACCTTAATCCACCACAGTAACGTCCCACAATGCCCTCGACAATACACAGTGCTTCACGACGACGAGATAAATAGTGCTCCTCGACATTATAGTAATGTCATCGTCGTTCACAAATAGTGCGTCAATTTTCATAAACAGAATGTCTCAAATAATGCTCCGTAGTGCATTCAACACAAAAATAATTTGTGTGAAAGGACTAAATTGATGAATAAAAAGTGAGAGGAGAATACCGATGAAGAGGGTGGAGAAGGGGGTTTAATTAGTTACTGTATTTAATTAATTATTTTATTATTAATCCCTTAATGAAATGTAAAATGCAAAATGAAAATGATATAATATGAATGAGATGAGACGATATTAGAAAAGGAATAAATTGATTGTTATTAGGGCATTAATCGAAATCTTTTTTTTTAAAAAAAAAAAAAGAACCAAACCAAGTAATAAATGATAACTTAAATATTTTCACAAAGAATACAACATTTTGGTCGGACAAGTACGTCGATATAAAGTTTGACACGCGTATAACGATGATTAAACTACCTTTTTATAAATTTGTTATGAAATAACAATAGTTGTGTAAGTTACGTATTTCAACCTATATGTTGCGGGACGATCAAATGTAATTTGATATAAAAATAAGATTTATATTCATGAATATAAAACAATATATGTTGTATTTTTTACAACACAAAAAAGTATCATTTTTCGATAAATAATTAAAAATGATATAATAATTTATATTATAAATAATCTAAATTATTAATCATCCCTCGCGTAAAGGAGAAGCCCGTACAAATGGAGAAGAATAGCAAAGGAGGTAGGGGTGAGACAATGACACAACGAAACAATGACAATGAAACAATGAAACAATGAAACGACGCATCACGATCAAGATGGGTGGGTTGGGGCCAATGGAGTGGGCCCAATGTGTCTTCGCATGCGCGCACGCGATGTAGGGTCACTGGCTGATTTGTCCCAGTCAAAATTGTGCCGTTGTCCATTGATCATCATTTCGTCACCTATTGCGTAATCCTCGTCACAAGTGGAGCACTCCCTTCATCTCAATCTAATCAAAATATTTTAACATGATACAAAATATATATATTATTTTTAAAAAATTTTTTATTTTAACTTATTTGTCGTTTGATTAAATCACACAAATTAAAAATCTTAATCACATATCTTTTTATATAAATAATAAAATTTCATTTTTATCCTCATCAATTTTTAAAAGTTATGTTCACATTGAATGAATTAAAGAAGAAATATAATAAATTCATGGATAAAATAAATTTTTTATCTAAATTGTCTCTCATGATAAATATTTTGAAATTTAATCTAACCCCAAAGAAAAATAAATTGTAATGGAAGAAGTAGGTAATAATATTTTTGTCTGTGTGAGTGTGTAAAAATAATTAATGATAAAAAAACTGATGATGTGATAGATTAATATGATATAAAATAACGATGATTTTGATAATTTTGTATTCCTATGAAAAAAAAATTTCAATAATAAAATATTTTATTTATTTTAAAACGATCCAAATAAAAATACGTTTCAATTAATTTGAGATCGAGGGAGTAACATTAAATCACTCTCAATTTTTTGAGATATTTTTTATCGACTTTACTCCATCCGTTCCAAATTAAACGCAACATGTTGAATATCACGAACAATCAAACGTCATTTTTTTTTTTTTTGAAAATTATCCTAAAACACTAATGATAATCTATGTTATGTACTTCAATCTGAAACCAGTGACATAATTTTTTTGTGTCATTAAGACGATAAACAAAACTCATCAAAATACGTGTTGAATAATACGATCGTTGAAAGTGTTACATATAATATAAAACGGAGGGAGTATGATATATGATTAAATACCATTTCATATAATTTATTATTTTTTTGTGAAATCTTAATCATAATATAAAGGGTTTGGTGATTTTGTGACTAGTTACACTCAAACTTTTGTGTGATTAGATCGTTGAATCTTCAAATCAATGATAAAATTTAAAAACTCATTTTTACATTAAATGAAAAGAGAGATAGACTTTTAGTCACAATTATTGATTTTCACATACGATCTATCCACACATAACTTTATATGTTACTACCCACAAGTCCTAATATAAATCATACTCCCTCGGTATTATGTTTACTTACAATCGTTTGACTCAGCGTGTTTTGAATTTTAATAAAATTTAGTAAAAACAAAAATATATATTTTTTTTGTGATAATAAAGTTTACTGTAATAACTGAGATAGAAAATAATAAAATATACTGTTATAAATAATGATAATATTAACTTTAATAGTTTTTATACAAACATTTTAAATTGAAAAAATTATAAATAAACTGAGACAACCAAAAAAAATATTAATACACATATATGTTGAGACAAAAGACGTTTAATTTTAGATATTTTCTTCGTGTCATATATTTTATAATATTTATATTTTATATATAAATTTATTTATTTTTTAAATTCAATTCTCAACTACACAAATTTTTTTTCCATATTATTTATTTCTTAGAGAAAAATGCATAAGCGACCTTCACCGTTCCAGAAAAAAACGGCACCCTTCTTTTATTATCATGGATCCCATTTTTTTTCCTTTTTCTTTGTTTTTTCCTGAAACTCTTTGTTCCTGCATTTTTTCTGCTGTGTCGTTTTTTGCAGGGGACAGAGTCCAAAGTCCCTTCCGTGTTCCCTAATTTTTAATAATATAAAAATTTTTATATAAAAAAATAATATAAGAATTTCGAAACATTTTAAAATGATAAAACGTTTCAAAATATCAAGGAAAGAGATGATTAGATAATGCTTCTGACTTCTGATGTGACAAACGTTTACTCTTATTGCCGCGTTGTTTAGACTATCGATATTCGATGGAGCGGTGTATAAATTGTGGTGTTTGTTGAGTGCTTTATCTTTAGTCAACGCGGAATGTTTAGGATCATAAAAATATCAGAGCGAGTCAACTGTATTGCCAATTTAATTTTAACTTGATTTTGAGGGTCAAATAAGTCAATGGGACACCTCATCACATCAGTTTGGCGATATGGAACAATTGTTTTCTATTTTTTTATTTTTTATTTTTGAAAATGGCAATGGAACAATTGTTGTTCGTATTGTACATACGTGTCGTTGTTATTGGGTACTGAATAAGTATATCGAAAGTCATAGTGGTTTATCTGTTTGGTTTTGGTCAATAATCTGAGGTTGTCATGCTCATGTGATTGGACTTCAATTCTTGTTCTGATAGCCTTCCTTTATGATTTTCCCAATAATAAAAGGATCAAAATTAACCAATATTCTAATTGTTTGTTGCACCAATACGGAAGATCGTATAACGATTTTTTTGTGACCGACTTATAATCATCGATATTTTTTGTTCCGAAAATTATACTCTATCAATTCCCGTAAAGAAGATCATATCAAGTGAAAACAACCCAACATAAATAATAGCACAGAGGTTATTTCCAATGTACACGAATAGAGGATCAAACCACTTAATTCTGTGGTTGGAAGAATCGTTGCTTAAAAGTAAAATTCAAAATATTAGAAATTTTGCAACATCTTCCAAGAAAAGTCAAAAGGTTCAAAGCTCTTGCATACAACACCTAGTTGACTCAACAAATTTTTTAAGTCAAATTGGCTCACATATGACAACATTATACATTTATGAAAAGATCACAAGAACTGATCTCATAGAGGTGTCAGAGCCGTTGAAATCTATGATCAGATTTCAACTTCTAGTAGTAATTAATCTTATAATTATTGAAATGAAACACTAATGTTCAACTCTTGTGACATACCTAACTTTTCTTGCTAAGTTTAAATAATTCAACTTGTGTTAGTCAATGAAGGATGAAGCAATAGCAACAGGTTGATTAGATGGATTAGTTACAAAAATAATTCGAAGAGAGATCTTCTTTTAGTCTTGATCTTGATACCAAACTCCAACATACATGATCAAGTAGGTCACTACCTAGTTAAGAAATTAATTATCAGTCAAATTGTTTCAATTAGTAATCCTTCCGTCCTAAATAAATTCAAAGATAATAACTTGACACGATTATTAATACGATGTAAGTTGTTTTTACCTTGATACGTTTGTCAATGTGGAAAAGAAATTGTAAGTGAAACAATATATCCAAAAGAGAATGGTAAAAAAGAAAAAAGACGAAGGTAAGAGGCATCCCTCTCTTCCGATGGGGTTCCGTCGAAAAACCTTGTTGTTCCGGGTAAAAGATGTTAGGATCGATTCGTACTTATGATTAAACAATAATAATAATAAAAAAGACACAAGATTTACATGGGAAAACTTTCGAGGGTAAGAAAAACCCACGGTCGTCAAAGAGATTCAGTATTGAGAGAAAAATTGATATAGAGATTGTTGTTAAAAAGGATATTTATACATCCATAAAAATAATCCTAATTCTCCAAATCCGATTGACCCAAAAGAAATAAGATTTAAATAGATTAAATCTAATATCTAGGAAAAAAACTGCACGTTATTTCGTAAAAGACCGCACGGCCTGGGCAGACACGACTCCCCCTTTGCCCGTGTTTTGAGAAGTGCTAAACTTCATCATGTAGGGCCGTGCCAAAGGGCACATGACCCGTGCCATTGCTCCACGAGTAGTCCTCCAATCTGCATCGAACCGAATCAGGATCACCAACTCAACAAATCTTTCACTTGGGATTAATTTCTAAACCAACAACTTAACATAACACTCATCATACTCATCGACGACCTCATGCTAACATCACGTAACAACACAAGTGAAAAAAGATACTGAAACTGACAACTTCTTTCACTTCCACACAGAGTTCATTGACCTCCCAAATATTTGATGACGTCCACCATGCCACTTATCAGCACAAGTACTAGAACCACTCTTTGTACTGTGCCTCGGGTCCTCATGAATGCTGTCTTTCATTCTTGTACACAAGTCATCTAGGAAACTTTCCACGCTCAACAGTCTTCCTCAATTAAGAATTATAGCCTCTATCATGTAACCCTTTCACAATTGTTCTCTTCACAATCTCGCGATCACTGTTCTGGAAACCTATGTAGGTACTTTCACGATGCTCACATACTTCTGCGTTCTATCCTTGCTAGAACTTAGCAGCTTTAAACTCCCACTTAACGGAGTAACTGCTCCACTGCGTCCACCAACCAACACAAACTAGTTGTTTATCTTTCAAGTCTTCATAATCACCAACGCACCTCTACACACTCGCATGCCTTCTTCTTTTAACTGATACACTATAATTCCTGAAAACAAGTCAACCCATCGATCGATATCAGGTTTCTTCTCAAATACAGGACATACCGAACATCCCCAAGGGTACGAACAACATCGTCAAACATCCTCACTTTGACAAAACCAATTCCAATAACCTCATAAAGTACATCATTATCTATTAACAACAACCATCTCCTTATATTTGTTATGTTTCTCCTCATTCTTCTTCAGTGCTAGACATACGCTTACCACATGGCCTTTCATGCCGTAGTTATAACACGTGATCTTTTTCCTATAGCCACTCTTAGAATGAGCACGATCGATCCCTACCTAATCTGTTGCCTCTACTTGAAGACTTACCACGCGCTTTAACTTTCAAGGCACCTTTGGAACCTTCAGAAAATGAGAAACTCTTCTTTCGTATATCCTCATTCATAAGAATACCAATAACATCATCAAATTTGAGTTTATCCCCATCTGGGAAATTACTGACAGTTATCAGAAGGCTATCCCAACTATCTAGTAAATTCGTCAAAATCGTTAAGTCCAACACCTCATCATTAAACTTGATTCCAACGGACTCCAACTGACTCGTCACCGTGTTAAAATCATTCATATACTCAATCATTGATTTTTCTCCATTCATCTTCATACAAAACAGACATTTAATGAGAAATACATTATTCGTCATAAAAGGCTTCTTATGCATCCTTGAAAATTCCTTCATCAAACCTTCGATGATCATCTCTTTGGAGATATTGAAGGCTACCGTCGACGACAGTGAGAGTCGAATCGCACACAAAGCTTTGCGATCTAACAACTCCATTTTTTCTAATCCCAATCAGCAGGCTTGTCCTCTTACCCTCTAGCGATAGATAAAGGTCCTTCTGATAAAGATAGTCTTCCATTTGCATCTTCAAAAATCCAAATTTCTTCCCATTGTACTAGTCGATCACAAACTTCCTATCTTCTGACATCGTTCTCACATGATCAGAGAGCACTAAAGATTGGATCTTTGATAATCGAAATTGATATCAAAGATGATCCTCGAAAATCCCTAATCTCTTCAATCCCAAATTCAATACCTTCTCAATCAATTAGGATTTTAAATCACTCTCTCATTTTATGTGGTTAATCAATCTGACCGTTCTGATACTACTTGTTAGGATTAATTCACACATATGATTAAGCAATTAAGAAGAAGAGACACAAGATTTATGTAGAAAAATCCTCAAGAGGAAGAAAAGCCCACAGCCGTCGACGAGATCCACTATTAAGAGAAAAACTGAAATAGAGATTGTTATTAGAAGGGCTATTTATACACTCACAAAATAATCCTGATTCCTCCATATCTGATTGGCCTAAAAAAAAAAAGGATTTAAACAGATTAAATCTAAATCTCGGAGAAACATTGCACGTCATCTCCTAAAAGACCGCACGGCAGACACGGCTCCCCCTTTGCCCGTGCTTCGAGAGGTGTGGAACTTCATCGCCTACGGCTGTGCCAAAGGGCGCATGACCCGTGCCTTTGCTCCACGACCAATCATCCAATCTACCTCGAATCGAATCAGGACCACCAACTCAACAAAAGGGGTCATCCTCGAAAGGATGCAGGGAATGAGATTTCTCAAATGGAAGAGAAAAAGAGGAACGGAAAGGGTGTCACGATGACCTTGGCTGAGTTCCATGAGATTGCTTCATCTAGGGTGTTATCGCCTGAGAATAAGGTACGGGATACTAAGGACACTAGGGTTACGGCTGGGGATGAGTTGAATGATGATGTTGCAAAGAGAGTGATTGTTGAGAATGTATTACCATCGTTGATCGTGGGTAAACGATTGAGTTGGGCTGAGGTTGTGGAGAGTGGTTCACAATCTGTGCTTGATAAGGATGATGGTTTGCATGGTCAATCTACGTTCTCCTCAAATAGTGAACATGGTAAGGGGTTTGTTTGTCTTACCATTATCATCGAAATGAGGAGAATGTGATTAAGGAGGAGGGGATTAGGGACGCTAGGCTTGTTTGGGAGAATGTTCCTATTGGTTATGTCCTAGGCTCTATAGTGTCTTTCTCAGTAATGGACTGGTTTGTCTCTCACTTATGGACAGGGATCACTAAACCCAAGCTTTTTCTTCATGAGGCTGGGTTTTTCTTCTTCAAGTTTGGTTCTAAGGCTGATAAGGTCAAGGCGATGGAGAATAGTTGGTTTGTTAGCTCTCATCCCTTTGTACTACGTGAATGGACTCCTCATTTCTCTTTTGATTGTAAGTTTTTGAATAGGATACCAGTGTGGATAACTTTATCAGGTTTGAACCTTGAGTTTTGGGGTCCTAAGACCTTGAATAAGCTTGCTAATAAAGTAGGCTATCCTATATGTACAGATCAGTTAACAGCTTCTATGGAATGGATTCTCTATGCAAGGATATTGGTGGATGTGGATGTTAAGGAGGAATTGATTGAAGAGATTAAATTTAAGGGCCTGGGGGTAAATGTTTTTCTTAGCTAGTTTTGTATGAGTGAATACCTGTTAAATGTGATAAATGCTCCAAATAAGGTCATAAGGACATTGATTGTCGAATCCAAGTTCTGATGAGGAAGATGTGGTTTAGGAAAGCAGTGGTTCCTGATGTGGATTCTGGTGTTTCTTCTGCTCAGGCTAATTTAGTTGCTCAGGTTCCTACTGAGGTATATGTCTCTAATAAGGTCCAAGTGAGTGAAGATGAAATTAAGGACCATGGTTAAATCTAATAATAAGAGTCATGAGACAGCTGTGAAGCCTGTATTTTTTATACTCATAGGAGTGAGGCTGTGGCATAGGAGGAGCCTTCAGCTTTGCTTTTCGGATCTTGTTTCCACTTTCTTATGGATGTAGTTGCTCATTTGGAGGGCAAGAATTCTTACGTTGGTTTTGTCACTTAATATGATTGGAGCTTGGAATGTCAGCGGTCTTAATAGGTTCGAGAAATAATATGAAATAAGGCTTTTGATTTTCAAGTATTGTCTTCCTTTCCTTGCTTGTATTGGGACTAGGGTTAAAGGTTCAAAGTTCTCTCGAATTGCCTCCTTATGCTTTAAGAAGTTTGGATGACTAAATAACTATTATAATGCCTCTAATAGGAGGATTTGGTGCCTTTGGAATAAAGAAGTGATTGTTGTATAGCATCTTGGTTAATCAAACCATGTGCTGCATTGTAAGGTCTCTTCTCATGATTCTTCTTTTTCTACTGTGGTTAGTGTTGTGTATGGGTGGAACACTAGGACTAAGAGAACTTCTTTGTGGAGAACTTATTGAGCTTTGGTAGAGGGTGTTCTTATCCATGGTTTATTCTTGGTAACTTTAATACCTATCTTTTTGTTGATGAGAAGATTGGTTTTCCTGGGGTTAGTATAGAGCCTTTTCAGGACTTCAGGGATTATGTTACTGAACCGAGATTGGAGGATCTTCCTGGTACTGGTTTCTTCTATACTTGGAGTAATAATCAGGGGAGAGGAGTGCAGGATGAGTATTAAATTCAATCGTGCAATAGGTAGCGAGGTATGGTATGACAAGTATGGTGATTCTGAGGTGACTTTTTTTGCCCATAGTCTTTTAGATCACTGTCCTGTTGTAGTTTCTCCTATGCATTCTTTTGTCTCTAAAAAAGGATCCTTAAAAAATCTAAACATGTGGACTAAGTTTTTTTTTTGCATTGTTTCCTTTAGTTCAGCAGGTCTGGCATAAGCCTATTAAAGGGTGTGCTATGTTCAGGGTGGTATATAAGCTGAAATGTTCAAGCCTTTATTGAGGAAGATGCACTCTGAGAATTTTTCAAATATATCCTTGAACTCTCACAATACAAGAGGTGAATTGCTTGCTATTCAGGATAGCTTGGCTCATTCCTTTAATGCTCAAGATCATGCCAAGGAAAAGCAGCTTAGGCAACAACTTTCCTTTATCCAAGCTGCTGAGATTGATTTTGTTCGTCAATGTACTAATTAGGCAAAGTAATTCTTAGGTATGGATCGCAATTCAAAATATTTTTCCTGCTTTCATAAAGGGTGAGAGAAGGAGGCCTAGAGTTCCTAGTTTTATTTGTGATGATGGCTCCATGGTTTCTAACCCTGAAGCTATTTCTCTTCAATTTGTATCCTTCTATGAAAGGTCACTGGGTATGGAATACCATATGACTAAGTTTATTGACCATGATGTAATGCTGAAAGGAACTTTATTAACCGAAGAGCAAGTAACTTCTCTTGATGCTCCTTTTTCTAAAAGCGACATTGAGCTAGCATTATTAGATTGGGAGGATGATCGTGCTCCAAATCCAGATGGTTTCTCTTCTCTTTTCTTTAAGAAATGCTGGAGTATTGCTGGGCCAAAAGTATGTCAGGCTATATGCTTGAGTTCTTTAGCAATGGGAGCTTCTTAAACAGCTGAATTGTACTGTTATTAGTCACATCCCAGTGGTGCCTCAAGCTTGTAAGGTGGGAGAGTTCAGGCCAATACCTTATTGTAATATTCTATATAAACTCATTTCTAAGGTGATGGCTCAAAGAATGCAATAAGTACTGTTTTTTATTATCTCAGATCTTTAGAATGTTTTTATTAAAGGAAGATATATAGTAGACAACATATTGCTTACTTAGGAGCTCTTATTTGGTAATGAGAGAAAGCATATTTCTCCTCGTTGTATGAACAAAATAGATTGGCAAAAGACTTATGACTCTTTGAGTTGGAATTTTATAACTAAAATGCTTGAACTTTCGATTTCCTCTATCACTCAGGCGTTGCATGTTGACATGCATTACTTCTCCTTGGTTTTCTTTTTCTTTGAATGATAGCATTCATGGTCTTTTTCCTGGCAAACATTGTCTTAGACAAGGTGATCATGTTTCCCCTTATGTTTTTGACTTGGCCATTGAATATTTAGCTAGGAGCTTAAAGACAATGAGCAAACATGTTGACTTTAGGTTTCATCCTAAATGTTTATACAATTGAGCTTTGCTGATGATCTTATGGTGATGTGTAAAGCTCATACTCCCAGTCTATTATTGATCAAGGAACAACTTGATCTATTTTATGGAGTGTCAGGTTTGTCTGTGAATCAACTTAAGAGCTCAATATGCTGGGGTACCTAAGGTGAATAAAAGGTCTTTGCCTTCAGTGTTGAGTTTTCAGATTGGATCATTGCTTGTGGGTATACCTATCTCTGCTAGGAGACTACAGATTATTGAATACCAACCTTTTATAGAGAAGGTTACTAAATGAACCACTTCTTGGGAAGCTCGTTTATTGTCCCATTCAGGAAGCATTGAGCTTATCAGATCAGTCATTCTTGGAATTCAAAGTTTTTGGTTCCAAGCTCTTCTCATTCTGTATGTTGCCATTGATAGCCTTTGTCGAAGTTACTTGTGGACAGGGAAAGATAAGGGGGGTTGTCAAGTGTCTTGGTTTCATGGGATGATTTATGCTCTCCTAAAAAAGCCGACGGTCTGGGTTTTTTTCATTTGAAAAGCTAAAACATGGCCTTATTGTTTAAACGTATATGGGTCATTGAGTGTAAGGAGGAATGGTTATAGATTCGTTGCATAAATGATGTGTATTTATAGCATCATGATCTGCACCAGGTGGTGACTCGAAATTCTGACTCTTGGATCTGGAAGAGTTTGTTGAAGGTTAAAGATGTTGTTTTTGTTAACAACTTATAACTCCCACCATCTCCCATTATTATCTAATCCAACTTGATTACACTTATCTAAGAGTTGTGGTTTTGATCAACTTTGGAGATTTGTAAGATAAGGTTTGCATGTAATCCCCAAGTTCTAAATTCCTAAGATAGGGTTTTTAGGCTATAAATAGAAGGCTTCTCAAAGCTTAGTAATATAAGTTAAGGAAGCAAATTTAAGAGCATAGGAAAGGCTCCTACTTTCTACTCTCCTTATTGATATTGTGAGTGGTGTTAGGAATATTCGAAATTCCTAAACACTTTGTGCGAGTGTCTCAAAATAAGAGTGTTGTAAATCTTCGAGTGTTAAACACATTGTAAAAGTGTGAGATTTACTTTGTTACGATCATCGGGTAATATATCGGTATTTGATATTTATTTTATAAGTGTCTAATATCGATTATTAATCCAACAAGTGGTATCAGAACAAGGTTGGGTTAATCCCAAAGTGGTGAAATTAATCTCGGAGGTCGCGTAAAAAAATCGATCGAGGATCGAAGTAGGCGAAGGTTCCACCAGTACACAATCGCTGTGAAGTTGGTTGGTCACGGACCAAACTTACTTGGCTAAAAATTACTGTAATTTATTTTTTACTGTTCCAATAAATAGTTTTTTATTGGTCCCGTAAAAAAATTTTTATTGTGATTTTATCAAGTTATCATGACGGAAAATGAAAATAATACTCAAGTCGAGAAGCTCAATCACGATAACTATAGTACTTGGAGCGTTCGGATCAAGTACAATTTTGTCGGTAAAGATCTCTGGGAGATCGTCGGAGGTTCTGAGACAACACCACTGAAGGAGAAGGAGGACGAGGTCAAAAAGTGGAAGATCAAAGCAGGTAAGGCTATATATACCTTATCTATTTCCATAGAAGATGAATTCCTACACCACATCAAGGATTTCGAGACGCCCAAGGAAGCATGAGATGTATTAGCCTCCCTATTCACTAGAACTAATGACGCACGATTGCAAAGGTTAGAAAATGAGTTTATGTCAATCTCATAGAAAGAACTATTTATGAGCTAGTACTTCACTAAGGTTAAATCCTTATGTGAAGAAATCACTAAGTTGGATACAAAAGATTTAATTAGTGACACAAGGATGCGGAGGATAATCGTTCACGGGTTAAGGCCAGAATTTAATGGCCTTATTACAGCAACCCATGGATGGGCCACTCAACCAACTTTGACTGAGTTAGAGAACATATTGGCAAACCAAGAGGCTCTGGATAAGCAGATGTCTGGAGTGTCTCTCAAGGAAGAGGAGAAGGCTCTCTTTAGTAACAAGAAAGGAAGTTTCCACAAGAGAAGTGTTGCTCGTCAAGCAAAGAGGATTGTGACAAGTCCAAGAGAAAGCCGGACTCTTCTCAAGGACGTCAACCATGGAAGGGCTCACAACAAGGGGGGGCTTAACCACCACGATGCAGCAATGATCGGTGGAATCAAAGTCGTAATGAGGAATGTTATAATTGCGGCAAGAAGGGACATTTTGCTCGAGATTTCTGGCATAATCAAGAGAAAGGTAACACCGCTACTTCAACCTCTAAGCATAATAAGAGCGAAGATGAATGGGATTTTCAAGCTTCACTTGCTATAGAAGAGGTGGCGATCAAATCAAGTGTTTCGATGAAACCAGTGGAGGAACTGGCACTTACCGTCGTAAGTGAAAAGCTGATCAACTATAATGATGATTGGATAGTTGACTCTGGATGTTCCAATCATATGACTGGAAATAAAAGGAAGCTCCAGGACCTGTTGGAGTACAAGGGAGGTCATGTTGTCATCACAGCAGACAACACGAAGATGCCAATCAGTCAAGTTGGCAAAGCCATGGTGGTTCCCAGGTACAACTCTAATACTGTAGAGTTAGATAAGGTATTATACATGTCAGGAATCAAGAAGAATCTTTTATCAGTTTCATAACTGACAACACATGGGAATTTTGTTGTCTTTAGACCATCCGACGTGAAGGTCTATAGCAACTTAAAATCGTCAACTCCACCATTAATGGAGGGACGCCAACTTGAGTCCGTCTACGTGATGTCTGCTCAAGAGGCATACGTAGATAAGACAAGAAAGAATGGAACCCCCGACCTATGGCATTCACGCTTAGGTCATGTCATCTATCATAAATTGAAGTTGATGATGAAGAAGTCGACACTCAAAGGTCTTCCCAAGCTAGAAGTTCGGAATGACATTGTATGTGCCGGTTGTCAATATGGTAAAGCACGTCAATTGTCATTTGAGGATTCCAAGTTCAGAGCCAAGGTGCCTGTGGAGCTGGTCCATTCCGATGTGTTTGGTCCAGTGAAACATCTATCAATAAGTGATTATCATTTTATGATCAATTTTATTGATGACTGTTCGAGATACGTATGGGTCTACTTCATGAAAGAGAAATCAGAAGGTTTTTCAAAATTCAAGGCATTTAGAGAAGGAGCTGAACCAGGAGATTCAATGTCTTCGCACTAACAATGGCAGAGAGTACACCTCAAGAGAGTTCATATCCTATCTTCAGCAATGCCGGATACGTCAACAGCTGACATGTCCTAATACTCCACAACAAAATGGAGTTACGAAAAAGAAGAACCGACAGCTGGCAGAGACGTGTCGGAGTATGCTGCATGCCAAGAATGTGCCACCTCGGTTTTGGGCCGAATGCATGAAAACTGCAGCACATGTAACCAATAGGTTGCCCGAGGCAAATCTCGAATTTGTCTCCCCATTCGAGAAGCTTTATAGTCTAAAGCCTACGGTGAGCCATTTTTGAGTATTTGGTTGTGTCTGTTATGTGTTCATACCAGATCAACTTCGAAGTAAGTTTGATAAGAAGGCGATTCGGTGCATCTTTGTTGGTTATGACATCCAATGAAAGGGTTGGATCTGTTGTGACCCAAACATGGGTCGATGTCACAGTTCAAGAAATGTGGTATTCGATGAGGCTTCGTCCTGATAGTCCCCACAATCTATGGTACTACCAGACATAAAGGAGTTTGAAGTGGAGACTCAAGATAGGCTTAGAAAGCAAACAGACATTGATGATGATGATCAGAAAACTCTGAGTCCAGAAAAACAAAACCCATTTGAAGAAGAGCCAACTCAATCAACAAGGAAGAGTCCTTGGAATAGTGGAGTACGTGTGGTCACCAAAGAAGACAGACCAATATGAAGAGATCGAGGATGCTGAAGATCCTCCCCCAGGAGTTTGAAGGCCAGGTAGAATCCGAAAACCAAACCCGAAGTATGATAATGCTGCTTTGGTCGAGAATGATATGCCAAGGGAGCCGAGCACTTACCACGAAGCTTCACGAGAAGTGGAATGGAAGAAAGCGATGCAAGAAGAAATAGATGCCTTGAATCAGAATGAGACTTGGGATCTCATGTCGAAGCCAGAAGGTGTACAACCTATCTCATGCAAATGGGTGTATAAGATCAAGACTCGTCCAGACGGATCCATCGACAGATACAAAGCTCGCTTAGTAGCTCACAGATTCTCACAGAAGTATGGACTATACTATGATGAGATGTTCAGTTCGGTTGCCAAGATCACCATTGTTCGTGTTCTTTTAGCACTACCAGCAAACAAGTCATGGAGGCTCTGGCAGAT
This sequence comes from Drosera spatulata, assembly GCA_035668315.1. Taxonomy (NCBI): domain Eukaryota; kingdom Viridiplantae; phylum Streptophyta; class Magnoliopsida; order Caryophyllales; family Droseraceae; genus Drosera; species Drosera spatulata. The sequence continues at coordinate 821 of JAOVYX010001780.1, read as the reverse complement.
GGATGTGAAGAATACTATCCTACATAGCGAGCTCGATCGGGAGATCTACATGGATCAACCTCAAGGGTTCGAGAGCAAGGTCAATCCCATGTATGTTTGCAAGTTGAAGAAAGCACTTTATGGTTTGAAGCAAGCACCAAGGGCTTGGTATGGCAAGTTAGCAGAGTTCCTAGTTCAAAACGAATACTCTGTTGCTCCAGCTGATTGAAACTTGTTCGTGAAGGCTATAGATGGCAAGAGTGTCCGTTCTGGTCTATGTTGATGATCTTATTATCATTAGAGATGATGATGATGAGATACATAGAACCAGAAGCAATCTTTCGGCTCGATTTTAGATGAAGAAGGTTGGTGAACTGAATCACTTCCTTGGTCTTGAAGTGCAAAGAGTTACAGAAGGGTTGTTCCTTGGTCAGCAGAAATATGTCAAGGATCTACTTCAAAAGTATGGGATGATCAATTGCAAGCCAGTGTCAACACCAGTGGAGGTTCATCTCAAGTTATGTTCTACAAAAGGGAAGGATCTTGAAGAAAGTACCATGTGCAGGCAACTAGTAGGTTATTTAATCTACCTAACTCTTTCAAGACCTGACATCGCATATATTGTTGGTACGGATAGTCGATTCATGCAGAGTCCGAAGAAACCTCACTTGGAAGCAGTTCGTAGGATTTTAAGGCATGTGAAAGGAACTGTTGACTATGGACTTTTTACAAAAAAGGAGACTGTAATAACCCAAAAAATTGTTGAATTTAAAAATATATTTTGGGTTAAAAATATACGTACGAAGCGTATGCAACGAACGCTTAAATAAAATTTATGAACG
>JAOVYX010001779.1:0-12350 GCA_035668315.1 Drosera spatulata | reverse complement strand
ACAGAGACTCAATCTTCGAGTATTTCATTGCCGACCCCATTATCCCACCATTTAGGCCGCGGAAATGTCATCCCGTGCCTCTTAGCAGTCTCAAAAATATTAACCTCGCTAACATGACCGTAGGGAATTGGTTCTGCTTCTGCAAGTTGTTTCAACGCTTCCAAGATAATATTCATCCTTCCACTGTAATTTCCCTCTTTAAGCTCAGGTTTTCCCCTATCTCCGACTGCATTCCGATTCTTTGTTCTCCCTATTCCAGACGATGGGACTGATCGTTCTTGCTCAGCGACAACCTCCACTTCCTTCTGTTCTTCATGAATATTGTTCTGTGCATTCTTGGCCACCACTGGTTCCTTTCCACTTTCACCATTTTCATTCACATTCTCGTCAGTCACCACTACTTCCCTTCCACTTTGCTCGTTTTCTATTCCCCTTATCCTTGACAACGACTCTTCTCCTTGCTCAATGATAACCTCAATTCTCTCGGTCTCACCAGCACTAGTCTTCTCAATGTCATCGTTATCATTGATCGCATCATTAGCCAGCAGACGGCCTTCATCCTCATCATAGTCCTCGTCTCATATCCATCAACATCTCCAGTACCCATATCACTGTTACCAGAGCTTCCACCATCCACATCATGTTCAAATTTCATATCATTCGCCTCGCAGAACTCAAGCTTCTTCTTTGCATAACACACTTCATCTTCCTCCGAAAACTCTTCTTCTCCTCCTCCTTCTTCTTCTTCTTCCATGTCCTCCTCCTCCTCCTCCTCCTCCTCATCCTCTTCATCCGTCGCAATATTAACCTCCTGAGTACACTCCATATCACCAAGAGCACTCCCATCAATATCATCATTAACATCACGATCTATGCTTTTCATTTTCTTAAGAGGCGACTCAATCACTCTCAGATTACTCACATCGAACTCCCTCTTTCGACCACCCTGGAATCGCTTCAAGATATCACCAACAGAAACCTCAACCTCCTTCACCTTCACTTTCCCATCATCCACAAACTCAACCAATTCCCCCCTTCTCAACCCCACAAACCCTAACTTATCCCCCACACTCGGAACTCCGGAGTCAACCTCCTCCTCCTCATCAACAACCGCAATCCTCGCTTCACCAGAGCCACGGTCGCCGGATTTGGACCAACCAGCAAACGTCGAAGCGGCAGAGGCAGCAGAGACCTGTGAGCTGGAAACTATCCTCGTAGCTTCCTCGGGAGGCGTCTTGAACGCATCTTCCACATCCTTCTTACCCGTGTGAGGGGTTTCGGGAGCAGTGCCGATCGCGATGATCCCCGAGGCGGTGTCAGACGAGGCGGGGACAGCGGGGCCGGAGGAGGAGTCGGGGTCATCGGGGAAGTCGTGCTGGCGGACGAAGGGGATGCGGTCAAGGAGGGAGGATTGGGAAGCGGAGCAGTGGCAGTCGTCGAACAGGGAAGCGAAGGGATCAGTCGTCATTGATGATTGGGGTTTTGGAATGAAGAGAGTGTGTGTTGATTTTGGGAAATTTTTGTTTAGGGCTTTTGGATTTGGAATTTTGTGAACGGTTAAATGTTCCCGCCATTTTTTCGGATGGGCCCGCGTTTTTGAAAGAGTAGGAGGAATTGACGGTTTTGGCCTTTTGGATCAAATGAATTATGAACGGATGTTTTGTGATAGCCATTTACCGAGCAGTGTTTTATTCTCCTTCTATCCAAGATTAACAGCAACATAAAATCATTAGAAAATGATTAGAAAAATAATTATCTATAGGGCTAGTTTTTTAATCTTTTTTACTCAAAAAATAATGAACCGATTTTCTATAACTTAAAAGACTACTTTTTAAATTTCATAAGTATTTTTCACATATCTATCAATCATTGAAAAAGGAAACAAATGTTCCAAAAAAAAAAACAAATAGCTTCATTATTAGGGTACAATAATTTTACATTTGAGTGCAACTCTAATAATCTAAGGACGTGCACCGTGATAATTCCTTCATTTGGAGATATAACAAAACTTACACAGATGTACAATTTCCTCGCATCACCAATCAGCACCCCACAACAGCATCATCACCCATTGCTCGCACCTTCCTTGACGACGATTACGAAATCAACGGCACACCAACAATCAACCCTCTCACACCACCCCCTTTGCATTGGATCACAATAGAGTACACCGATTATCACAATTGATCAGGATCCCCCTTCCCCAAACTATGGACGACGATGTGACGGCATGGCGGCAAAGAGAAAGAACCCTAGGAAGACGACGATGACGACGTCGGACGACGACGATGATAACAACGGTGCGGTGGCCATGATGTAGGGCTTACTGGTGCTGCGAAAGAGTAGGGAGAGATGCGGAGGAAAAGGGAGATAGGGGAGATGGGCTGGGCAGTGGCCTGATAACAGCCAGAAGACGGTACGATGATGACCCTAGGAAGAACCCTAGGAAGACAACGATGATGACGTCAGACGACGACGATAGCGGTACGATGGCCATGATGTAGGGCTTGCTGGTGTTGCGGGAGTGTAATACCCCAAGAAAATGTTTAAATGGTTTGATAGTATTATCTATACCAATAAGGTGCACCTTCCTTTTCGATAGTCCATCATTTTAAAACTCCGCAGTTAAACGTGCTTAACATGGAGTAATGCTGGGATGGGTGACCTCCTGGGAAGTTTCTCAGGGTGTACGCGAGTGAGACCAAAGCGTACTAAAAGGACTAGTGTTGGTCTGTGGGGTCAGTTCTCAGTTTGCAAAGCGATTCTTGGGGCGTTACAGTATGGTATCAGAGCAACCATGCGATCACGTGCTGGACCTATGGACAAGAGGTCCAGGTCAGTCGCCTAGCGGGGGAAGGTTTTGGGGCTGTGTGTCGTGCTTGAAGTCGCAACGAGGACGTTGCGTTGTTTAAGTGGGGGTGCATATAATATCCCAAGGACTAGTGTTGGTCTATGGGGCTAGTTCTCAATCTGCAAAGCGATTCTTGGGGCGTTATAGTATGGTATCAGAGCAACCCTGCGATCACGTGCTGGACCTATGGACAAGAGGTCCAGGTCAGTCGCCCTGGGGGTGTATGTAATATCCCAAGGAAATGCTTAAACGGTTTGATATTACTACCTATACCAATAAGGTGCACCTTCCTTTTCGCTAGTCCATCACTTTAAAACTCCGCAGTTAAGCGTACTTAACGTGGAGTAATGCTGGGATGGGTGACCTCGTGGGAAGTTTCTCAGGATGTGCGCGTGTGAGGCCAAAGCGCACTGAAAGGACTAGTGTTGGTCTGTGGGGTCAGTTGCCAGTCTACAAAGCGGTTCTTGAGGCGTTACAGGGAGATAGGGGAGATGGGGGCAGGGCAGGGCAGCGGTCTGACAACGGCCAGACGACGGAGAGGGCGAATCCTTAGACGACAGAGGCGACGACGTTTGATGACGACGACGATGGTGGCTATGATGTTAGGTTCGTTACACTGCGGGAGGGGTGGGAGAGATGAGAGGAGAGCGGAGATAGGGGAGATGAGGAGGGATTTAGGGTTTTTCAAGATGTATTTATTAAAAAAAGCCAAGGGCAAATTTGGTATAGATATTTTTCAAATTCGAATGGTGATATTCTATGTAATAAAAATTAGTTGGTTATTTTTTGAGTACAAAAGATTGAAAAAATAACCCTCTAAGTAATTATCTCAAAAAATAATGTTTTTGAATGCATTTTATTTTATGTCTTTGGGAGTGGGAAGTGATGGTGTGAAGTGAAAAAAATATAAAATAAGTGAAAAATAGGAATGAAAAAAAAGAAGAAGAAAAGCTTCATTTGTCTTGAAATTTAGGAAGCATTTATTCACTTGAGGTTCTCAAAATATATGAAACATTTTTATTTTATTTTTGCAAGTTTTTATCATTCAAATATAAAAACAATTAGGTTAGTTGGGAGCCGCCCGGGGAGGGATGGATTGCGCCTAATACAGATGATGCATTTAAAAAGACTATCAGATTGCCCTCTGTTGGTGGAGTTATACGGGATACACATGAAAACTAGCTTGTTAGTTTTATCGTTAGTTTAGGTTGTTCAGCCATGACATCTGAACTTTATGGAGTCATAATATATCTTGAGAAGATATGGTCTGCTTGACATCGCAAGGTAGTTCTATAAACCGACTCCCTTGCTATTGCAAAGAGATCCGCAAACTGCTCACACGCACTATCCGCTAGTGATGCGTTGTCATAAACACTTGAAATAATGGTGTGAGGTGCAAGTGTATCATATATACAGAGAAGCCAACAAGCTAGCCGATTGGCTTACGAATGAGGCAGGTAACTTCCCTATGGGTGTTCACGAACTTCGCGACCCACTGACTGTCTCAAGTTTAGACAGTCGAGTTAATTAATAATATTTTGGCCCTTTTTTTATCAAAAAAACAAAACAAAAACAAAAACAAAATAAAAACATTCATTATTGGTTACAATACATTTCGTTAATTCTTTGCTCAATTATTATAATAAACCTTACTATCACTATAAAAGTATTTCTTGTTAATCAAATTATATGAGAACTCAACAAACATATAACTTTGAGCGTGTAACGTCCCAAAATTTCCTGTCCAATACCTGCTTGACACGTGGCGTTACCGCCGCTCCAAAATTCATTCGAAGCAAGACGATCAGATTACAAGGAGTTTAAGCATCAGAAACATATGAATTATCAAGAAATGTCCAACTTACATTATCTTTTACTATACGAAAATCAAATATCCAGAAATATAAAGGAAACGTTTCTGTAACCCAAATTTAATCAACATCGCTGTATGACGATCCATCCTACGATCATTTATTACCTGAAACAAACACATAACCGTGAGCTTGGAAGCCCAGTAACACATGATACATGTCCATTTCAGGGGTCCGACATGATTATTATATCATGTGTTTTCCATACGCAAACAGGATGCAATGCAAACAACACCGAGCAATCATATGTCAAGCAGGAGAATATAAATACATATATTCATGTACGTACAGGATAGTAGTAATAATAACAACACTTTAAGTTGATCAGGTCAAACCTTATTTCTCGAATTACATATCATGTCGTGTTAATCCTCGTGACTTTTAGAAGTTGATGGCATGGGAGGAGTTATCAAAGGGATTTAATATAGTTACCTAGTATGGCCGTATTAAGAACAATTAAACAGACGTTATGGTCTCTGCAGTTGACCCAGGATAGTTAAGTTTAACCAAACATGACCAACACTCATTGCCGTTACGTGCACGCTAAAGGGGTATTCAGTCCCTTCCTAACTAGTCATGTAACCGTAACTCTCCCAATCATTATTAATTTCAAGAAATTACGTTATGATCAGGATTCAGGTTTCTCAGGCATTTAATATGAAATTAAATTATTAATTACATGTATAGCAGGCGACTACCATGGCGTTAGAGATCATATTTAACTATACTCGGGATTATTAGACAATTAAACCCCATATGTTATCCAATTCAAGAAGTTTTTTAACATTTCATAGTTTAATTTCGTTACAATATAAAATCATTAGCACACAGGAGTCACCCAATAAGTACAGGACATGTATCAAAAATATTTATAGTAATCTATAAATATTCTATATTTTGCATCGTTATCACTATATCCTGTGAATCATTTAATAATGATCAAACACGCATTTTATCACGTAAATTATTTAACAACACGCAAGAGAATATTAAATATCAGGCAGACAAACAATCATGCAAATACCCAAATTTTATTTTAATTTAAGCTCGTAATCTAGGCGTTCACACAATTAATTCATACACGTGTATTTATTAAGTATAAGGTAACGACATGTGTTATCTTGTCATTTTGAAAAATATTCGCCAAGTTTAATTCTCTTACTACGTATCAGATGTACCTATAATAAAATAAATAATATAAGTATCCTCGTATTAATTCGAAATAGTGCATACATGCGTGTATATTTTGTACACACTAATGTAACATTTAATATTTGATTTAAGAGGAAAAGGGGTTAATCCCCTTTCCCCATCCTGCAGCACAACAGGGACAACACGGGGCGTCTCAGGCAGGGCGATGGAAGCCGACGACGGCCGGATCCGGGTCGTCGATGGTCGGGGTAGCTCCGACAAGGCTGGGTGAGGCCGGGCGAGTGGCGGCGCGGCTGGACAAGTGACGGCGAGGCTGGACGAAGCCAAGGTCGAGCTCGGGGTGGATGGCGGGTGGTGGCGAGGCTGTTCTCCAGCCTTGGCGACTGCGGCGAAGGCTGTTCTACAGCTTTGACAGCAGCGATGAAGGCGAGACGACGTCAGGACGGCTGGATTTGATCGGGAAATGGCGAGGAACGTCGGGCATGAGTCGGGGAAGAGCGGGGAAGGCCACCCGTGCACGGGGCGGCTCCGACGAGAGGCGGCGCGGGCGAGGGCTAAGCCAGAGGTGGCCGAATCCGGTCGGGAAAGGGTGACGAAACGAAGACGAAGACGAGACGAGACGAAACGAAGACGGAGACGAGACGACACGAGATGCTTGCCCTTTCCTCGGTCTCTGCTCTCAACTGGAACGCTCAGGTTTGATGTAAAACTAACATGGATTGGAACAGTTTATAGACAGGTTGTTGAGATATTTTGGGAGAAGATATCGGGCTGTTAAAGATTTAAATGTCTCAAGTTAATCCAATCGCTCTTATACAGATTTTAAACTCACAATATCTCGCAATATATTAACGACCCAATATCATGAGACGGTTAATTATCTTTTTAATTGTCACGATTTTTCAGGGATATTTGTAAATTATGATCAAATAAATGTAAAAATTGAGATTTGTAAATTGAGATCAAATAAATATAAAAATTATGATCAAACAATAGTTCGTTAATTAATAAACGTAACAAAATATGCGTTTCGTCGTTTATAATAAATTAAAAGAGAGAAACGAATCTCATTTCAAAATTTTGAGACGTAACGTTACGTTCATAACATTAAAATTTGTGACGAAGTTGGGATAACTTTTTATCGCTGAAAAATTTGGAAAATTATATGTTAATTAATAACATGATTTTTCGAACGTGGTGGTAAAGTTTGAGCGAAGACTGTGGAAGATATGAGATTAACTGGTCGTACGATTAAACGGAACGGGGATGTTTTTTTTTTAAAGCAACCTACCAAACCCCCTTTCCCTCCTTTTCTCCCCACCACTTCTCCTACCATCTCCACTCCTCACTCCCTGATCTGGCCACGACAACCACTCCTCCACCCATCGTCATCACCTCCAGGAAGCAAAGGAAGCAACACCTCCCTCACTCTCCTCTTTACTTCACTCTCTTTTTCCTCTTGCTCTTCTTTTCTCCCATTCTTGTTTGATTTCCTTATTGACTTTCAAGGATCATAGCAGAAGATGAGGCTGTGGTAGTTGCTGGAAGAAAGAAGGAGAGGAGGAGAAGGCGTTCGAACCATCAAAGGAACAAGAGGGGTGTTTTTCACGCCAAAGGAAGCAAACCAAGGCAAACCGGGCTCAAAACTGGTTCAACGAGAGGGTGAGCTATGCCACTTCTGTTTTCAACTCTTAACCGATTATATGTGATCAAAAAATAAGGAAAATAACATGAAAAACAGGTCACGGACGAAGAAACGTGTTATTTGAACCAAAAGACGAGTTATGCTCGTGAGACCCCAAAACCTAAGATTTTATGTATCAAACAAGCCTAAACTGAAAAAACATGAAAATAACTAAGTAGATGTTATTTCTATGAAATTTGAGATCATTTGGAATTGAATTGGTTGGGTAAAACACAAAAACGAACAAACCAGCAAAACCAGTTTCTTGGACAGCTTTGATGTTTGATATTAGAACGTATTTTTACCCCCGTTATAGGCTGATTCAGAGAATGAGTTTTGAAACAAAGTTGTAGATGACTTCTTGAGGTTTCCAATGAATCAAGAATCACTCAACTTGGTTAAAAGAAGAAGAAGTTATGCACGTTCGAAGTTAGGCCTGAAAATCTGGGAAAAACCCTGTCTGGCCACTGCCTGAATTCAGTCGCGGCCGCGACACGAATTGTAGCTGCCGCGAGGCCTCTCAACCCATCCAGGAAAGTATTTTTCAATGTATTTATGTATCGTATCAAGCCGTATACCCTTTATGTCTATTAAAATACAGTATTTGGACAAGAAATTATAGGAAAATACGCGTTTGATTGTATGAAAGGCTAAGAATACAAAGTTGAATAAAAGTACGAAGAAGTTTACGTATTTGTACGATATACGTAAATACGAGAAAATAACGAAATATACGTAAGAATACGTAATGACGTAGTAGACATATTTATGGACGTATAATACACATGAATACATGAAAATAACGAAATACAGAGATGAGACGAAACGAAGACGGAGACGAGTTGACATGAGATGCTTACGCTTTTCCTCGGTCTCTGCTCTCAACTGGAACGCTCAGGTTTGATGTGAAACTAACATGGATTGGAACAATTTATAGACAGGTTATTGAGATATTTTCGAAGAAGATATCGGGCTATTAAAGGTTTAAATAACTCAAGTTAATCCAATCGCTCTTACGCAGATTTTAAACTCACAATATCTCGTAATATATTAACGACCTAATATCATGAGACTGTTAATTATCTTTTTAATTGTCACGATTTTTCAGGGATATTACAGAGTGCCAAGTCAAAGTGTTCATATATGTCAAGAGAGACAAAGTAGTAGATAATGATAGTGTGATATAAAATAGTGTAAATTATGCATAAGTTGTCTTTTTCTTTCTTAATTATCAATTAGTGATATTGATTTTATTTTTTTTACCAATTGGTTCATTTTTTAATTAAATCATATCATTATCCTTTAACCAATCCTATATAATCAAATAAAAAAACCTAGTTAATCAAACCACAATTCCTTTGCCTCTGCCCGACCACCCCCTAACACTGTAGCCGCCACCCTATCACCGCTGCCGCTGCCACTGTATCACCACCTATGCTCTCCCTGCCGCTACCACCATCGTCATTCTCTCCACTGCACATCGCCGGTGGAAAGAACTTCAAGGTAGTTCTCAAGAACTTGATCAGCAATCCTCAATCATGAGGTTCCCTATGATGATCTCGGAGTCATGAGGCAATTCTCACCAACTTTATGAAACCTGTATTTTGATTATTATCCAAAAAATAAAAAAGAAAAAAAGAAACTATGTTTTGAATGTTGATGTTGTTGGTGCAGTACACCATGAAAAGAGGAGTGGTTCACACGTGCCATGTCGACGGGGGGATGCACTCGCTAGAAGGTTGGCAACACCATGAAGTAGGAGCCATTGATGTGGATTTGATCGATGTGGTTTGGCAAGCCGCTTTGAAGTATGGTTTGAAATCGATTTTATGGACCGACAATAGATCATTACTGTTGATCCGTGAGCTCAATTGAAACTTCATAAACTTATATTTTTGCTTATTTGTTACAAGCAAATATAGTGGCTAGATTATTTTGTGGCAAGATTGAGGAACTGCTCAATGACAATATACATTGTTTTGCTATGGTTAATTTTTGGGCATTGTTTAGAACAGTGCATATTTTTCGACACTGTTTTTTTTTTTTTTAGGTTTGGCAGAGACTAAATTATTTGTTTTTGGGGGGCACTGTTTTATATTGTGCGCATTTTTGCAATATAATGAAGAACACTTAATCGAACAGTGCGCATAATATTTGCATATATGAGCATTGTTTGTTTTAGGAACGAGGACGACATATATCATCGACGAGAGGCCTATGCGCATTGTTTGTTGCGAGAACGAAAGTGACGTCGATGACGGATAGGGGTTAGATTAAGGGTTAGGTGTAGAATTATAATTAGGATTTGGATGATTATTGTAATTTGTATTCTATTATAATTCGTAATCTATTATAATAAATTATTATAATATACTATAAAAGAGTATTTTCATATTTTTCTTGTGGGAAAATAAGACAATGATTTGAATTTATGAATTTATTGGTAATCCTCTCTATAAAATAAAAGTAAGAAAGTTTTGATATTTTTGTTATAAAAAGTTTTTATATTTGGAATTGTTGCAATTTTTTTGGAATTGAAAAGTAATCTCCATTTCAGAATCGTAGTTGAGATTTGTATCTCATACGACTCCTCCCTTCTATGCATAATGAGACTACTTCAATCTTTTGTCTTTTTTGATTTCATTTTTTTAGTAGTCTCTTTATGAATTGAGTGGAGCTAATATTTTTTATAGGAAATCTCTAGCCAACCTTCCAGCATAAGAGCTTTTGTTAATTTGGTACTAGATAGAAAAGATAACTCCAACAATTTCTTTGTCCTCAACGCCCCCTTATTTTCAGGAATTTGTGACTTCAACAGTCTTTGATAGTTATACAGGTAACCAAAATATGAACGAGACGGATACTTATTGTCCTAACCATTTTTTCTAGTCCCAATCCATAGACAGAAAGGAGGTAGTTTTAACAAAGCTTTTGTGTCGTTGATTTCTAGGTGTAGTGCTTTTTCCCCTATGCGGCACCACCTATTGGTACGAGTAGAATAGGATTGACCGACCTGAAATAAAGAACCTATCGATAGGTGTATAACCTTTCACTCAATACTAAAATCTAGAATGGGAGAATAGCATCTGAGGCTGCATCGATCAAGGATACACGACCGAAGGAATTTTTCGATTTTAAAACTTCACCTTCAATAAGAGTAGATTTCTTTCAATAAAAAAAAATCAAATCACACCATCTCTGTAATAGGTAAATGCCTCGTTTCACTAAAAAAACCGTGTTTTAGCTACGGAAAAATTTCGTCGCTAAAACGGATAAATCCGTCGCTAAAATATATTACCGACGGATTGTTTCCGTCGCTAACGTAAAAATTTACGACGGATCCATCGATAAAATGAGAAAATTTAGCGACAGATTGACTTTTCCGTCGCAAAAATCAATTTTCCGGGGTACACACTATCAGCGATGGAGTCCGTCACTAAAAAGTTTCAACTTTAGCGACGGAATCCGTCGCTAAAAAAGACTAAATTTGAAATAATTTTAGCTACATAATTCCGTAGCTAAATCTTTGTTAGAAGTATTTCATTTTAGCGACGACAATCCGTAACTATTTTTGATTTTTGATTTAAAAAATAAATTAAAATCACAAAAACCTGAATAAATACATCAACAATCGATAAAATGACACAATAATCTCATCAGTAATATACATAATCCCAAAAAAACGAAATACATTAATTTTTTGTATTTACAAAGCCATCAATGGCCAGCTAATCGAATATCCCGTTGTTCTGGAGCCCCGGAGTCATCGTCTGGAGGCGATCTTGATGAAGGAAATGGTCGGTCGGCCTCAGTCTGACAAGTGGATGGATCCCCGCCCATCCTCCCGAAGAGGATGTCCAGCTGCTGCTCCATCCTCGCATGAGTGTAACGAAGGGTCTAGACTTCTTCCTTCAGCCGAAACTAATCCTATGGAATCCCCGTGCTAAATACGGAACGAGATCTACAGGCAGCGTTGAGGGCGGATCGTGGATATAGCTGGCTTGCAGCTGAGCCAATGCCGTAGACCCTCCCCTTGTCGATGCGGAACACCTCCAGGAATGCTCGATCAGCCATGGCCTGAGACTGTGTCTGCGTAGCCTCGGGATCTACCGACTCATCCATCTGTGACTCAGGCATCTGATTGAGTCGCTCAAAGTATGAATCTTGTAAACAATACGTGAGTGTTAGTCTTCTGTCCATCGAATAAGATCAGAATTAATAATTTTAGAAAAAGGCTCAAGTAATAGACTTACTCGAAGCTACGAAGTAGGCTCGTCTACTAAAGGAATGTCCGCGATGGACTTTCCCGCCTGAATGGTCTCCACCACTCCCGGAGCATCAGACTTCTTGTGAGTCTGAATGAAAAGCTCAGGGGACGTGGCCTTCCTCTTCAGCGCCGTCTCCTGTTTAAAACAATATACAAAATAAAACAATTAATACAATTCCTATAAACCTAATTAATAAATTAAAAGGATTCCACTTCAACTAAAATTTAAGTTAAAACTTACCATTTTCTTGCCAATGGCAACGGATGACACACTGCCCTGAGTGTGTGTCGCGGTCCCCTTGGCTCTGGTTTCGATGCTGAGCGATGGGTATTTCAGATACTCATTGCTCGTAAACTGCGGCTCCAGCAACTGTATCTTGAGCTCGTGGGGCATCCAGTGCACCCTGTCCTCCCTCCCCTCTATGATGGCGACACGCGCCTTGTCGAACGTGTCCTCCCAAGCAGCTCGTACCTGACGATCCAAAGATGGATCCTATGTGTACTGAGCCTGAAATGTGAAGATTA
>JAOVYX010001778.1:0-12354 GCA_035668315.1 Drosera spatulata | reverse complement strand
GGGGGTTGGTTCAGCAACAGGGATAAGACCTTGTATATCTCGTTCTCTCTAGACTTTGTCCATGATGGGAATACCCAAGTGTTGTTGTGTGTATCTATTGTCGCCATGCTTCGTTTTGAGGCAAGAAGCTTACCCCTGCCGAAAACCAGTGAACTCATAGTTGCTTCATAGAAAGGAAAATAGTCTTGTGCTCGTGTTCCCAGTGCTTATGAATCAGAGGCTGCTACTTTGGACATCACTCTCTAGGTGTATGATAATAAGTTGATCTATTTTGACTATCGTGGTAATGCCGATTTTAAGAAATCATTCTCTTAGCATAATGTGTTACAGTAGTTTGGCTCTGAGTTGCAAGGTTGTTTGCAATTTCTTGACATCCTACTTCTCTAAATACACACAAGTTTTGTTAGTATTCAAGGTTATAATTAAGTTTCTCAGTAGGAATCCTTGTGGTGCACACTTTACAAGCTGTTTTGAAGCAGTCATGAATGACTCGTGCCACTAGTCAAGAATAAAAAAAATACTCTCTCTGTTCCAATAAATTGTGGTGCTGTATGATCAATTATGATTTTGTGGAAATTTGTTGTGAAAAACTAATGATAGTGTAGGTAACGTAGTTTCGTCGTATGATAACAAACTTTTTTGTGTTGTTGATTAGTAGATAACGTAACTTCTTAAAATGCGTGTATCATAGTGAATTTCATGATTTTTGTGAGAAGGAACAAATAGTGTTTGCCAATATCACCTTTTTATATCAGATTAATGTCAAATATTGTATCATTTTGGTGTCTAAATAGTGATATCTGTCGAAATTAAGGTTCTTATCTACGATATTTGGAACAACGTCAAGGACGATGTTGGAGAAAAAGACTATTGAAACACGATTATGTGAAATAATTGTGTTGTTGTAAGACCCTGCTCTTGTATTGGGTTGGAGGTGTCACCAAGATCTTACAAACTAATGAGTAGCCTCATAGTCTACTTATCTTTCCGGTGTGCTTGTTCTCACTCAAGCACACACTGGGATGGTTCCTAGAAGTCACCCATTGGCAATAAGATTTTTTTTTTCTTTTTCATATCCGTGATCAAACCATTAACCCAGGATTTTAAATTGAGATTTGGGAGAGCTGTGTGCGTGTGTGACTATTGGCAATAAATTGTAGCAACTGAAGAGAAATAGTGTCTTGTGCATTGATGCGGACTGGTACGTTTTGCAGGTTACGCCGAATCTTTATGGAAATCTGGTGGCAAATACTGCTGCAGGTATAGCTGGTGGTACTGGGGTTATGCCTGGAGGTAATTTATCATTCTATGTCTTGTTCCTTGCTCAGTCGGACCTCGAGAGTTCTGCTTCTAATTGAGATGGCCGTGGCTGAAATTTGTAATATTTTACCTGCCTGATTCAATCAATAGAGAGCTAAGTTTGATAAGTTAGTTTTGTTGATTCATTTGTGGTGGTTGTTTAAGTTGCAAACGCTAAATTTTGAAATCTTGAAATGTTAAAATGAACTGTTAAATTTCCTTACCTCGTACATTTTCTGAGCCCAGATCTGCATATCATGTGCTCGAGCTAAGCAACACATCTATGCAATGCATGCAAAATTACGGATCTCACATCTATGGTGCACCTTCATTTTAGCGGAAAGAGGAGTAAATGAATTTGCCTAAGAAGAGGTAAAAATAAAAGACGTGGATTGAAGCTTAGTTTCCCTTGAGTAGGTTTCGGGTTCCAAGTCTTGTGGGTAGGAGAAACAGGTATTAGGAGAATTTTGTCCTCATGAATCTTTCTTGCTCGACCCAGAAATGGAGACCTTTCAGTGATTTTGCTTACGGATCTCGTGAAATCTAATTCTGCAGGCAATGTGGGTGCCGATCATGCAGTGTTTGAGCAAGGTGCTTCAGCAGGAAATGTAGGAAGTGGGAAAATAGTGGAACAGAAGACTGCAAACCCTGTCGCTCTTCTCCTTTCATCTGCTATGATGCTAAGGCATCTTCAATTCCCTTCATTTGCCGATCGGCTGGAGACAGCCGTGAAGAAGGTGATATCGGAGGGAAAGTATCGGACAAAGGATCTTGGAGGAGATAGCACGACCCAAGAGGTGGTTGATGCTGTTGTAGCGGCCCTTGATTGATGTTCACTTTCACTCTCTGAAACTATCCTGTCACACAAGACGAGGAACTTTACCTCGATCCCTCAAAATTTGCTCATTCTTTCGCATAAGTAACCAAGCAGCAAAATCTGCTCGTTCTATTTCTTTGTGGGAGTCGACTTGAGGAAGCCTATTTCTTCATGTGGTGCAAACAACACAATCAGTCGGATTTCCCGATCTGTTCATGTAAAAGTTCAAACTGGTTAGAGTGAGGTATACTGGCCTCAGTTCCGCTGATGCAATTCAAGGTCAGGATGGATGTTATGGCAGGCTTTATAAAATGATCCTCCTCGATCATTGGATTTTCGTTAGACATACATGTGTGTAATGATACAAATCGTACAAACCCATCGTTATATTTATGACATGAATCTCCCTCAACTTATTTTTGTATCATATACTAAATCTCTATTTAACATCCACCAACCTTACAGGATTAATTCAAACTGGCGGGTATAAGGATAATTAGTGCTTAGCAGTGACTTCTAATCAATGCCAGGAAGAAACAGAGAAAAGAGGTTGGTTCTGCCAGCCGAGAAACAAGCAATGGTTGTGATGATCAACGTGGAGGCGCTGCTGCTGAGTCTGGTGAAGGTGCTGGAGCAGCTGGTAGCCTTCGGAAGGATAGTGGAGCCTAAGAAGAAGCTTAGCCTGGCAGAGGTTGAAGGGGCTTAGAGGGATATGTGAGAAGCCGCAGCTTCTTAGCATGGGATCCCAGCAGGTGTCGAACCTCTCGTGCCTTATTCGACGCCTGGCTCCCTCCGACCCCACTATGTCCATGATCTCCCTCCCGAACCATAGCTTCTCCAATGCCAGCCGCTGACGACTGTGGGGGGGAAGTGTTGCCTCCAGTGAGTTGAAGATGGCACCGTAGTGGTCTAAGGCCTCCATGAACCTCTCCAAGAAAACAGGGCTGCTGTGGCGACCTTCCCTCTCGGCCACCGTCACAACCCTGGGATTCATGGCTTTGATCCTCTGGAGAAAAAGGCGAAGATCGCGTGCCTGGTCAGGAGGATCTCCAAGGAGCCTGTGCAGGTAATGCATGCAGTTCACCGCGAGAGCTTCGTCCTGCAGCAACTGCTGCTGCTGCGCCTGAGGAGCAGGGAGGATTATAGTGGCCGGATCAATACGGTCATCGAGGAGCATTGGGTGAAACTGAAAGTTAATCAAGCCCAAGGACCCTGCGAACATTTTAAGGCGCTCGCCTGTTCTCGTGAGGAGATCCAAGTTTGGGCCGGCCCCGGTGATGCGTAGGATGGGAGGCGGGGCGTGTAACTGCATCAGCTGCTGCTCGGCAAGGGCCTGCATCAGAGGAGGCCACTGAACTCCGTGCATGATGTCCAAGTCCAACACATGGATCGCTTGGTGCCCATCCACCGCTTCCAGGATGGCTTGGTTTGCGGTCAGGTGACAAAATCTGATGAAGGGGGTCACCTTGTTCAGGCACAGGTATGAAGACCATCCAAGCTGGGCCTCAACGGCCTCTACATGACTACCTGTGGCTCCTTCGAATTCCTCCCTGTGGTCGTCGTCATCGTAGTCGCCGTCCTGCAGTAGCTGCAGCTCTTGATCCACGCCCTCAAGAGTACTGCAATTAGTATTACGAGGAGCTGGCACGGCGGTGCTGCTGGTGGTAATTATACCTGATGTGTGATATTGATCAGCGGCTGCAGATGATAATGCAGCAGTACTTGAAATATTCTCGAATGGATTGATCAGAAGAGGAGCCATACTACTAATTAGGCCGGCATCGGCATCGGCATCACCTCCATGATGATCACCGCGGCCATGATCGACGTCAGACAACCCTGTAGTAACAATGCAACTATTGGAAGTGGAACACGCGGTGTCCACCTGCAGAAGAAGACGCAGCCTCAAGGCTCTAGCGAACTGGTAAACCAATCTGCTGGTGGAGTCTGCTGCAGAGGTTGAAGAGTCGTAATAATGGTCCGATAGCAAGGTCGAAAGAAGTTGAGATGCGGAGGAGAAATCAGACATGGAGATGAGCTCTGCACAACTAACGAGTAATTGGCGCGGATGATGAATTCGCTGCAAGCTCATGCATGGAAAAGGGGCTGCAGCAGCTGCTGGTGTCGGTGCTACTGTAGGTGCTGATATTTGAGGAATTACTTGACATGGCGTCGAATCTGGTGGTGGATTATCCAGTCGCTGCTGCTCATGATCATCATCTTTAGAGGACCCTAGCATTTTCCAAAGCCGCTTGCAATGCTAGCTAGCTAGTTCTATTGTGGAATATTCCCGCCCGCAGCCTACCTGGTTTCTTTCGGTTCGGTTAACCAATAAATGTTTTACTGTGCAATGGAATTGGGGACTGACTTATGCAATTGGATGATGACCATGAAATTCTTTCTGCATGGTGCATGCGGCTGGCTAGTTATAGACAATGTGAGTACACTTCGATGTGAAGATGCGCTTGTCCCACAATAATCATGCACCCAATCGGACTACGTACAAGAGGTGATTAATTATGTTTAGGGTAGGATTAAATTCAGAATAAAAATGACTAATTTTAGAGTAATTTTTTTTTTGATAAATTTGTTTTTCATTCTAAAATATACATGCTGTGAAAATAGTCTTTTTATTCCGAATTTAGTCATTCTCTTATGTTTAACGTAGAAAACTTTCCCAAAATAAAGATGTCGTAATCATTTACGGATCAATAATATATAAAAGAAAATTTACGTATCAATATATATGTTTAGGCTCAGTTCATTTTAATTTAGAAAAAAAATTCATGCATTATTGTGTTTTTGGTAAATATAAATCTTTTATATTTAATATACTGCAGAAATATCTGTATGCTGCAACAAGCAACGTAATGGTTGCTGCAAATATTACATGTTAACGGTTTTATATTGTAAGTTGACGAATATATATAATCAAATTTTTAGTGTTTTTTTTAAAAGTAATTTCTAGTGTATTTTATAAAAAAAATCTGATCGTATATATTCATCAACTTATAATATAAACCTTTCAAATTATAATATAAATTTTTCAATCTATAATATTGCACCAGCCATTATGCTGTTTATACAACGCCTACAACGTGCTCTTAATATATACATAAATATTTGAATTATTATATATATTTCGAGTCCTTATTGAACTTTTACCGAGGCAAGCCCTTATCGAGCCTAACGAGTCAAGTTCAAGCCCGAACCGAAATGAACAGGAGTATGCTCAAATTAGTTCGTTTAGTTAAATGATCTGAGAATTTTATTTGCATTCGGCTCATTTAATAATCAAACGAGCTTGAACGATAGCTCTTAACGAGCCGAACCTCGACCTTGTTAGAGTTTTCTTACAATCCTACTCAATTGAATCGAGTAACAATAATCAAGGTCACCTTGTCTTAATTTGTGTGTAGTGATTTCGCTTGAATCGCTTTTTATATTTTGTACGAAAATGCTTCATAAAAAGTATTATTTTCGTCTTATAATTATTGTAAAATTTATATATTTTGTATTAATATATACATATGAATATAAGTTTCGTTTTTATATCAAAATACATCTGATCATCCCATAATATGTATTACATTAAAGTATGTAACTTATACAATCATTGATATTTCACAATAAATTTACAAAAAAAAAAATACGTTTGGTCATTGTTATGTGTGTCAAGTTTTATATATCGATATGTGTACCATATTAAAATATTATAATAATTTTGAGACGAAAACAGTAAAAAATAGACAACATATGAAACGGACTAAAAGGTACTACTTGCAGGAATTTTAACAAGGAGAGTGGTGTCCATATCACATCCATCTGACTGCACGCATCTTCCACTCCACGCAAAGAGAGAGCGAAAAATGCACGGCACGTCAGCACCTGCTCCCCTGCGCTTCTCTGCATCCTCATGCCCTTACTCTCTTCTTTTCCTATATTTATTTCGTTCGAATCTGGTTAAAATCTCGGATCAAGCAGACAATTTCTTCATCGCTCCCAAACGTTAACTCTGCAATTTAAAAATCATTTATTCATCTTTTACTGCTTATACTATATCACCTCAGTATATGGTCATGTTTATTTGCTTTGCATTGATTGTGGTCGAACAAAGCTCAACAACACATACAGTATCTGATGAGGTGTTACTGTTATGGGAATTCCTTTTCAGATGGACAGTAGAAGAAAACGGAGAGTATCCATGGAAACGTCCTCTTATTGAGGTGTCCGGCCCAAAATAAACCTCCAGAATTTCTTGTTGAGATTTACTCTATTAAGTATAGTTGAGGGACATGATATTATATAAAATATGACACATAAAATATGTAATAATTTTGTGAAGAAACTTATAAAAATGCAATGTAAAAGAAGCGAACACTAAAAAAAAAAGGGTCAAGGGCAACTAACATAATGGAGTTAGTCGCCCTTTTAGCGACCAACAACCAATATTGGTCGCAAACTTGACGACTAAACTTTGGAATAAGTCGTCAATACTAATTATCCCATTTTAAAAAAAATTGAAGGAAATTGGCTACTAATGGACATCTTAGTCGCCAAAAAGGCGACTATTGTTCAAGTTAGTCGTCAAAACGACGACTATTGTTCAAGTTAGTCGTCAAAAAGGCGACTATTGTTCAAGTTAGTCGCCAAAAAGGCGACTATTGTTCAAGTTAGTCTCCAAAAGGACGACTAATTTATAATGATAGTCGCTAATTTGCGACTAAAATTTTGAGTTAGTCGTCATCATATTAGCCTATAAATTCACAGAATCTCCATTCTTGCTCCTCCTCCATTTCTTAATTCTTCTCTGCCCGACACCACCACCAAGCCGCCAGCCACGCCGCCTGATCGTCGCCGCGAGTTGTTCGACTCCGATTCGGTCCTCCCCAAGCCGAAAACTCCCTTTAGTCCCAGCATCACGAACCACCATGGCTCCCACCACCTCCCCTCGTCGCCAGCAAAACGGCCTCGGTAAAATAACGAGGCTTACTTTTCTTGAGCTCAGGTCTCGTATCATTTGCTTCTAGGGTTTAAGAAACCGATCTCTTTTGTGAGGTAACCTAACCCCTTCCCGATCCATGAAACTAAATTGTGTGTGTATTACCTTGTTCTTTGTGATGTGTGGTTGATTATGCGTTGGTGGTTGTTTTGATTGTCGTCGGGTTGGCGAGATGTGGCTGGGTTGGTGGTTGTGTTGATTATGCGTTGGTGGTTGTTTTGATTGTCATCGGGTCGTGTGTATTTTCACATCCGTCTTCCCCTTCTTCTAATTGAATTTATCTTGATCTAAATCAATTAGGTTTCCCAATTTCGTGGAAATATACTTGGACACTGAAGAAATAGCGCTTTCGCATCTCGGGGTATGTCGATTCTTTTTATGAAGTCATTAAATTAATTTTTTTCCCCTTTGTACAAAGCTCTCATCGTTCACCGGTTTGGGGAGTTCTTGGGTGATTTACTAATCAATTTCAGCATTGAGGGTTGATAACAAATATTAAGCTTTGTTAGTTGACTAACAGATTCTGATAACAGCATGTTGCAAGTTGACATTCCACGTTACTGAACGCACTGCTTTCTCCTTGCACACACAAAACTCATGAATGTTCGTACACTGTTCGTGCTGTATAAGCACTCTTGGTCTATTTTCCATGTTTTGATAGTATATTGGCTGTTTGTATGCATATAGATGGAATGTTCGTGCTGTTTTGGTATATGTTGGTAATCTATTCAAAAGCAGTCTGTCTTTGTCATATTTTTTCAGTAACTGCTTTTGAGAATCCTTTTAAGTTGTCTTGATGAGTTCTTTTTTGCTGTTACTTTTGTAGATGTCAAGACAAGAAAAATTTAGAGTTTTTCGAAGACGTGTGCAAAGTCATTTGGAGTCCGCATCACCAAACCAACTGCAAGAGCCCTCAACTTTATCCTTGTCTGCTGGTACAACGAATGTGGTGGACAATCAAATACCGTTAAACCCTCATAGTTCCAATAGATTGTCAGACCAACCCCCGGAGTCTTCCGCCTCTTCATCGATCATTACCGATGAAATAGGGAATCCACTTACACAATTTAACCTTGATCCCAATGGATTGTGGTAATGCACTGGATACATGTGACTCTTATTTGATTTGGTTGATCCCAATGGCTTGCAAGATGATCGCAGCTGTGTAAACAATGTTTCGTTTGTTCAGTGCTGAGCTTTGAAATGCATATGTTCAACTGTTTTGTTTGTTTGTTCCATGTTTTGCTGAAATATATCTTCGACACTCTCTAATATTTGATGTTCAGGTTCACTAACTATAAGGTTGCATCCGCGGTGGGAGATGCGATAAGGAGGTATTAGAATGGTCCATATACCTGTTGGACGCGTCTACCTGCACATGATCGACATATGATTTGGAAACATTTCAGAGTAAGTATTCCTTTGAGTGTAGGGTTTATTGCTTGGTATTTGGGGATGGTCAAGTCTCGACCTGTGCTGACCAAGAGTTTCACTTGCTCTATTATTTATACTGCCGCCGATTTGTCGTCTCAGGTTCGGTTTCGAGTTCAAGCGTTTAACGGACACTGCAAACAAGGCAGCAAAGCGTCCGATCATTTGCCATCATGGTTATCGCCTGAGGTACATTTCGCTTTTCCTGAAGCCCATTCCTATTCCAGTTTTGAGAAAAGATCAATTGTCGGTAAAGCAAACAGGAGAAAGCTAGGCGACGGAGTGAGAACCCATTGCCAAGGTTCCATGTCCACTACGGAGCTTGTGAAAAAAATGGTTAGTTCTTACCGCCCCTATTACTATTTGCACCGAATGCTTCTGTTATCAACACTACCTAAGCTCTACACCTGATTCACTTGTTTTCCACTGAATACTAACAATTTGATGTAAAAGGGTTGTGCATCGAACATGTTCCAAGAATCCCCAGGAATAGCGTTTGGAGCATAAATTTGCCACAACCTTTGTAGATGTAACTGCTTTTAGACGAGAAACAGAATCCAAAAGCAGCTGATCTAGATGTACTTCTGAAAATCATTCTTCCTTTACTATAAACTGTTGACATGTTCAAATTCATTTACTTTTTTGGTTTAGACGGAAGAATTAGGACGTGTTCCCATATTGTCCGAGGTCTACTTACGATCTAGATCAAAGAAACTATCCGAGGATTTAGACGAAGTGTTGTTTATTGATGACCGTTGTTCTCAAGCATGGGTATGTACTCGAAACTTTTTCTTACTGTTCCGACAAGTTGTGATTTACTTAGTCCGATGTATATGAATTTTGTTACTCGGAACTTTTATGAGGTCGGCAAATATCAAAATAAAGAAGGATGCAGAAATTTCCTTAATAAAATTCCAAGGTTTAGACGTTCGATCTTTTGTGTCTTCCACGCTCTTAAGACATACTTAGTATTCAGATATCATCTTTTGTCTGGTTTATACCAATCTTCTTTTGCTAGTTGTATGACTCAACCATGGATATTCTCATAGTAGATAGATTTTTCTCAGATTTTAACATTTGTTGAGTATCGTAGAGGAACAAGATCAATTAGCATATATGATCCTCTCTTTTCCCTGTACATATAGTGGCATATATTCTCAATGTTAATTGAAGATACTGCTTGCAACCTGTACTGGCTGCTAATGTCCAGAAATGAAATCTATGGGAAGCATATGTGATTAGCATATTCTGTAGTCTAACATTGTTTTTGTGATTGTTTTTGCATTCTTATGTCATTGTTATTCGGGATAAATTATTTCCTATTTTGCTCAATTATGTATTGCACCGTTATTGATGCGTCCATTGTTTTCAAAATTACAGGATAAGTTTCAAGAGTTAAAGACATTGCAAGAGGATGGTGAGGGATCACAAGAAAGTGAGCGTAGTCCCCCCTTGGAGACGGAGTTGTTCCTCGAAGCAACTGGCGGTTTCTTGCCTAACGGGACTGTGTTGGGACTGGGATCTGCAACTCAGCTGTTTTATGAGAAACCAAGCAGAGGCAAAAGCAGCTCCGTATCCAATACACAGTCCAAAGCTGTTACAGATTTGAAGGAGCAAATAGAGATACAAGCACGGTTATTGGAGGAAGCGAACAGAAGGGCTGAAGCAGATCGAGCTGCACATGCGAAAGAGTTGGAGGAGACAAAGAAACAAATGGAAACAAAACTTGAAGGAATCATGAAGGAGATGGAAGAATTGAAACGAAAGGTACGGGAAATGATGATAAACCTAACTCCAAGTATGAGTTGTAATCCATTTACCGGGTCAGAGACGCAGCCTCCTTCACAACAATAGGCATTGACGTTGATATCATATTTGCTGGAAGCTTATATTATGCTGTATATTGAATGCTTTATGTACTGTGTAACGTCACACACTTAGTTATGATTTGAATTTGAGACATTAGAAGTGTTTGTAATGTTTGGATATTGGACTCGACAATGGAACTGTGTTAAATTTAATACCTCTCCTCTCATAGTTCGGATGTTTGTAAACGTAGGGTTAGTACGCAAGAAAATAGTTTATTAGGCGATTTGAGGAAAGGAAATAACGACTAAATTTTTTTTGGTCGCTAAATTTGGAGACCAAAGGTTGAAATTGATCGTAAAAAATAGAGACAAATTTATCAAATTAGTCGCGAAATGGACGATCAATTTATCAGTTTAGTCGTAAAAATGGCGATTAAACATATCAATGGTCGCAAAACTTAAAGCATTAGGTAAACATAAATTCGCGACTAAGATGCAGACGTAGTCGCTAATTTTGGCGACTAAAAAGAACTTTAGTCGCGAATTTTGCGACTATAATACTGTTTTAGTCGCCAAATATTTTGCGACTAAATATGTAATTTAGTCGCTAAATTTACGACTAAATTTATACAATGGTCGCCAATCTCGGTTAGCGTGGAAAGATTTCGCGAGGATGATTTTTAGTCGCTGTTTAGTCGTCCGTTTGATTTTACGGTCAATTTTTGTTGTTTAGCGATTAAAATGTTTAGTCGTCTGTACTGTTTATTTTTGTAGTAGAAAAAGTTTGTTTGAAAATCTTTATCTCACGATGATGAGGAAAATAAAAAAAGCATATATAAGATACTTTCGCAAAGATTTGAATTCAAATGAAAGATATTATAGGTTTTTGAAAACATACACGAACGCGCACGACGCCGGATCACATCTGGGCTTGAGGTTAGTTAAATAAATAATGCTTAACGAGCATTAAAATACTTCGCGCATGTGAAATAATTTTTTGGACCTTGACTGAATATATTTTAGACATTTCTAAATCTGTCACGGCTGTGAACAAGACCTTCACGCTTGTGATGAAGCTGTCTGTCTAACTTGTTTCCATCCAATAAGCTTCACGTCCGTGATGGGTTCACTTCACGGCCATGAAGCATGGTGTCACGGTCATGGTATCCTTGATATTTTACATCTTAAAGAAAATACATTCTAAGGTTTAAAACAATTTCTTATAAATTTGATACAATAACAATACATCATATGAAATTTGATCCCGTAAAAAAAAATCGATCTGATTCCTAAAAAATTTCCCGTATCATATCCGTACCGATCAAATTGAATCGGGACGGTCCGGTATGATCCGATGTATGGTCTTGTACAGTTTTGAAATTTTTGCTCACCCCTATTGAATTTAGTAACAAATGATATTTTTATTCTGGTGGTAACAGAGTGAAGTGATAAAAAAAGAAAAATAACGATGAGATGGATTGATATGATATAAATTTAAAAAAAAATTGATAATTTTATATAAAAAAAATTCAAATAAAAAAATATTATATTTATATTAAAACAATCCAAATAAAAAATATTTTAAATAATTTAAGAGGAAAGAAGTAAAAGAAGGGCCAAGGAGTAGTGCACAAAGTGTGCGCAGCTGCTCAACAGTAATACTCCAACCGTCACATGAAAAATTAAAGATCTGGATAAGATCTTATGTGTATGTTAAATACTTCTATTTTGTTACTTTCCCCAAATACCTTGAGTGTTTATGTGGATAATGAAATTTATTGTGACGGTTGATAGATATGAATAAGTACAATTATTAAAATGGATCGATCCGGCTTCAACCGTGACCCAGTTGTTCGATCGGGTGTGGTTCGCTCGGGTGAGTCCGAACAAAAAATCAAACAAATAATTGATCCGGGTTGATCCTTATTGATCCAGTGAAAATCGGTCAAACCCGGACGGTTGAACCGGTTCAACCGAAGGGAAAAAACAATCTAAAA
>JAOVYX010001777.1:0-12356 GCA_035668315.1 Drosera spatulata | reverse complement strand
CGAAAAGCGTGCCCGTGGATTTCCTTCACATGCTTAGTCATTCCAAGTTTAGCACAAGCTGGAATGAGCGAGATCAGCGTCACTCTATTCCCCGTCACCCCTTCGGCCTGCATTGCTCGAAAGCAATCAACAGCCATCCCATACTCCTCATTCGCAGCACATCCATCAATCATCGCGGTCCATGGTACCTCGCTCCTAACCCTCATTTCCTCAAGAACACAAAACGCCGACCTAGGATTGCCACACTTCATATAGAAATCTACCATCGCGGTACCCAAAAACTCCGACTCCAACACCATCCCAAGCACAACACTCAATCCATGAATCTCCCTCCCCATTCTCACCTCGCCCGCCTCGCAACAAACTCTAACAACACTCGCAACGACCTCCGGCTTCAACCCGTACCCATCAACCCACATTCCCCTAAACAACCCCAACGCCTCGTCGAACCTCCCGTTCCCGATCTCCCCCATTATCATCGTATTCCACGCGACATCATCTCTCACAGACATTTCGTCGAACACTTTCCGTGCATCGATGATCTCGGAAAATTTAGCATACATCGAGACGAGCGAATTGGAGACTACGACGTCGGACCCAATGGCGTGCTTGATTGAATAGCACTGGAGTTGGGTTCCGACATGGCGGGAATTCGAGAGATGAGAGGCTTTGATCAGTGAAGGGAGGATTGGAACAAGTGATTGATGGGTGAAAAAAGAGGAGTTTAAAAGATGTTTTGTGAAGGAGAATGCTTCTTGGTGGTGGTGTTTGTGGATTAGTTGCATGATTTTGGTGTGAAAATTTGATCTTGTGCTGATTTGGATCATCAATTGAGCTTGGTGAGTGAGGAACTTGTTAGCAGTTATACTGAGCTGAAATGACTGCTTCGGGCGTAATTGTTCATTTCTAGATTAATCGTAAAGGATCATAAAGAAAGACACTCGAACTTGGCTATGCTGAATCAACTGTACGTCAATGCGTGTCGTGAGATGGAGACCTGATTTGTTGTTCGCACAGATCTGAACAGAACCATAAACTTCTTAAACTTGATCGGCCGATGATTCGAGCTATAGATTTGGCTTCAGTATACATATGGTCGAGCTTACCCCCTCGAACTTGATACTTTACACAGCCGTCGTCTTTCTAGTCAGAGTTCTCTGGACACTTGCCGGAGTGTTCCTCTGCCATGGATGAACAAAACCGGCATGCTGTCTAAGGCGCAATGCTTGCTGAGACAAAAATGGCAAGTTATTCGCACGAAAAATCATATAAGCAATAAGAGCTAATAAGAAGCTTTCACTCAACCCTCGACTACAATTGCCTCGTCTTTTCTAGTTAGTTACATAGAATTTGGCCTGCTACAAGATACAATTCAGCGTAGGGATACTATTACAGGCGAGGCATCTAGATCGTCGTAAGGAGGACATATACAATAACAAAGATAAGCGAGGCTCAACTACATCCATCTCATCTCCGCATAGGGTTGAGAAAGCGGAGATGATCAAAATTTACACAATGAAGCTGCCAAGAATTCGCGTCACCTGAGCATTCACCTCCAAGCCGACGTGGTACACAACTGCCTATTCTTCCAGCCAAGGAAGAGCGCGCCATCCAGTTCACTGAGCCTATAGTTTGTATGATACTTGCTGATCATTTTCCATACTTCATTCTTCACCATGGAGCTCAATGCGCATTGGTTGAATCCGGCCATCTGAAGCCTATGCTTCCATTTCCCAAAAAGCTCGTGTCTTTCTACCCTTTCCGCATCCTCACAGGCAATCATGTTCACTATGTCACGTGCAAGGCAGTGCTGCTCGGCGTTTATCCTCTGCCTGTCATCCCTATGTAGGGCTACGTCGATTGACTCGAACATCGCAGTGTAGTAGTCCAGCGTCTCATTGAACCTGTTCAGGAACGGGGAGGTGTTGGTATTTGATTCCTGCTCCACAAGCATGACAACCTTCGGGCCTATGCTTTTCACTAGCCTAAGCAGCCTGTCCCGGTGATTGTGCGTGCTCACGCTCTCATCGGGCATGTGGTGCAACATGTAAGGAAAGTTTACAGCCACGGCCTCACCCGGACGCAATCCAAGATTATCTCTGTTTACCTCACAACCTGACATTGCAGCAGCATGGAATTCGAACGGGACGCCACATGATCTAGCCTTACTGGTGAGCCACTCCCCGATAATCTGAAGGTCACCCCCACGGGCATACGCTGAGTTATCATCATCCACACCAGTGATGCGGATGTAGGGGGCACCACCAGGCCGCTGTGCTAGGGACTCTATAAGAGACATCCATTGGCTACCCATTGCGATCTGAAAATCGATAATGTGGATCCTTCCCTCGTTCGCCATTGCCTCCTGGATGATTACATTGGACGACCGATAGGCGAAGTTGTAGTAGGGGCAGATCGTGGTTAGGATATGCATGTAGGACAGGAGCTCTTTGCCGCTAGGTTGTTCGCACCTCAGCTTCTTGTAAATGATATGACCGGAGGACTCAAGCCTCGCTCTGAGTCCTTCCAACATATAGGCTGCAAGCCTTTCAATAGGAGACCCTGAGACCGACACCATTTCCCCCAATACATCCATCAAATATCCTGCAGTAGATATGTCCTTATCCGACACTGCTCGAGCACACCAAAAAAGAACTTCCTTCACGTCCTTCCTAGAAACCATCTCCATCAACCGGGTTTCATTCACAGCAAGCCCAACTTCATTGAGTACTTCAGACTGAAAAGAGCAAAAGTTGCCGGTGTCCGCCATATCAGAGTCGTTCCCAAGCAAGGCTATTTCGAGCTCCTTCATTATGCTGTTTAGATCATAGTTATCGATCACACCGGATGATCCGCTTACAGGAGAACCATATGTGATATCAGAAGACAGATTTGGGTCAGAGAAATATGAGTTCGAGCCCTGTGGAGAAAAGCTACTTCTGGTTGAAGTGCTGCTGACGGCGGATGGAGAATCATACATAACAAACTCAGTAGATTCCGGGAATGACTCCAATGTGAAGAATTGCTTGGAGATGGCTTGAATGGCCATATTGGAGACCTGGCTGTTATCAGGGGAACTGGTGTTGCTTACGGTCTGTTTGGATGACCAGTACGGTGATACTTCTGCTACCGGTTTCTGGTACAGCTTGTGCACCTTGCCTTGGCTTCCTTGTGATGTTTGCATAAGCGGCTATTCGATGTAGAGAAGACACATACTCTTATATAAGAACCAAACTATGCTTCTCCTTCGGAACAATAGATCTTCTGCAGAATAACAATCACACCATATGTTAACACATTGTCACAGCACATAAGTTTGTAAACAAGCAGTATGCAAACTAAACAAGAGATCAAGATTTCCCATATTTCAGAAGGTTAATCTACGGATACTATAACCCTTCGTATCTGGATTCTAACATGTAACCAACAACACCATTCATTCGAATCCAAAACACCTGACCACTCAGTAAAACAAATGAAGAACTTAACCAACATTTCTGGCAAACAAATACAAGAACATTGCAGGTGAAGCTTACAATGAAAAACCGTATAGAAGGCGCGACGATGTAATTAAACCCAAAACCTACACCAAGAAAGATATTCAAGCGTGTGAGTCCCGTATACCACAAGGTAGCCAAAAGTCAACGCACCAATCGATCAAAGTTTCTAGTTCCTGCATGTTGTGTCTCATTCAGCATACTCCAGTATATACACATACAGTTTCAACTAAATGGTGTCATGTCACGGAGCACTATTACTTCATTAAACGCCCAAGCGGCGCAATTATACACAGAAAGCGAAACGAGACCGACAAAACATACATATACAGCATCAAGCATCCACAAAAAACAACGAAAACGAAAAGCAAAAGGGTAACAAAGAGAAAAGAGACCTTCATAAACCACATACAAAGACGCGAATAAATGTTCATGGTGGTCCAAATAGAAATCAAAACCACGTATTAAAACGTGTAAATTGAACAGTTTTGTGTTGAAAAGTCAGTTTTAGATGTAAAAGTTCATCCCATCTTTGATGATAACCATTTAAGATAACATTGAATAATAACTTATGATCATCAAAGGTCATGATTCATGAACCCAAATGTAGATTATAATCATGGAAAATAAATTTGATGAGAACAATTGAACACATCATTGAATAACTTATGATAATTGAAACTAATGATTCATGAACCAAATGAATCATGATCACTAAAAAAATAAAATTCTGATAAAAATCAGACTAATCATAGGAACTCCGAGTCAAAGGCTCTCGCTCACAGCGAGATCCATTAGAGATTCTGAATGCATATTTAGCACGCAGAGACGACCTCTAAGGGTGTTAAATAATCGTTTACTGAACTGAAACCGACATCCGAGCCCGTGAGGGTCAATCTTATCCTCCAAACAAGAAATACCAGTACTAATCCACCCAAAACTTACATGACAAAGAGAACAAGAACAGAAATCATCAAATTGAACTAAACTCCTGAGTCTATGACTCAGTTTCCAAAAGGGTAATCACCTTGAGGAACATATCATCAAAACACATGTACCCAAAACTATGTGCAAACAAGAACAATTCAGCAAATTCAACATCATAGATATTGGATTTCCTATCAATTTTCATCAAATCACACCCTTTTATTTGCTGATACTACCTTCACCCATCAACAATTTCTCCATAATACATGTCCATAATAATCAAACACCAAAAGTAGATCATACAAAAAGGTCATGGTCAAACCATACCCAAAAAAAATCAAACATCTCGGTCAACGGTGTCATAATTTCACCACAAACACATCACAAAAATTTAAACAAAAATCAGAAACATACTGGAAACCAACATCCAAAACAAACCCATAAACCCTAGTTCCCAATTTCCCCGAAAAAACACCAAAGCATGAAACTTTACACCAAAAAATCAATACCCAATTCAAATTCTCACTACACAACGGTCAAATTAGGGGTTTTGGGATCTCAAAAAGTCAAAATCAAAGAGTAAATTCAAGTGGGTATTTCACATACCTGTTGATTTTGTGATTTTGATGATGAAATTGATATGGGCCTGAGAGGAATTTGGAGAGGAGAAGACTGGAAATGGGTGAGGAGAAAGAAAACTGCTTCTCTGGATACAACCAATGGGTTCAGTGGTTATGGTTGTAATGAAAAAGGTTTATATGTGGAGAAAAAGAAAGATGGGATAATTTATTATGAATAATTTAATGGTCTACACGTTGGATGAAAGAAATGCCCTTGTATGTTTGGTGAAATTACGGTATTGACCTTGGTCCATGTTTCTGTCCCTTTTTGGTCAAGGTCAAATGTGACTGCTACTTTAGAAGTGGTTACTCTTAATCAATTCATCCTATATACTCCTCCCCTTTCACGTAAAAATATCAAAATGATCATTGTATGTTTTTTTATAATTATTATAATGAATTTTATTATCATCAAGAAAATATTTTTTTATTAAATTCGATATAAATTCAACTAACATATAAATTCACATGTCAGATTAATTAAAAATACTAAATCCATATTAAAATTTGAATAAAATCCGTATTAATATAAATAGATCACATATCGTTTTTTTTATAGAAAAATATATCTCATATTTTTATAAAATTAAATAAATATTTATATTATAAAATGAAAAGATTGCTTATCAAATTTATGCTAACCGGGTTTATATGCATGCAGTCGCTTGAAATTTCGCTTTATCATGACTATTAGTCATAATTTAATATGATTTTTTAAATTCTTTTCAGATGAATGGATGGTAACGAACGTGTTCAAAATGATTGCAAAAACACCTATTCGTGACATATTATGACGATCCACTCGTACTTGTTTATCCTTGTACGAATGACTCATGTATTCCTGGCGAGCATTTAAAATACAATATATATTTTTTATTTTATTTAAATTATAATTTTTTTATTAATTTTTTATATAAAAATATTAAATTATCTTTATTTTATATCACGTCAATCCATCCATCATCATTTCTCTTTTTTCTTTTCTTCACTCCTTTATCTCACACATTCACAAGGACAAAATTGTCATTCTTTATTAATTCAATACACATATAAATTATCGTATCGGGTCAAACAGTTATAATTTGAATAGGACGAAGGGAGTATTTTGATACGTGAGTAATATATACTTCCTCCGATTCATTCAAATCATACACTAGTCTATTCGGCAATAAAGTTATTCGGGCTCCGAATGGTTCGCGGAAGGATCAAATATCGTTTTATGTAAAATTATCATGAAACACTAATGATAATTTAAATTATGTATTATAACTCTGAATTAAATGACATAATTTTTTCACATCATTAAAATAAATAATAAAATTTCTTAAAATATGGATTAAATAATATATTGATGATGTATCGGTCGTATTTGAATGGAACGGATGGAATATCTCAAGTTATTGAATCCTCTCGTGCAGTTAAGGCATGTAATATGTACGATACTGGTTAAGTCAAGTACGTCATAACGTGATACGCCAGTGATCAAGGGCTTTGATGATTTTTATGGTGTATTAATGGCCCATTTTTGTCATAGTTTACTTTATTTATTAAGTGTTATATATGTTGTCCTTATATTGATTAATCATCGTCATGTATGATCGAATTTTTGTTGACCATGAAAGGAATTTGTTACCTAGAATTAATGATTAGACGGCTATAAGATCTTTCTTTATATTTTTGAGATCATGCGTTCTTCACTTAAATTTGATTGCTAAAAAATCATGATAGAGTTTAATTTCAACTCGACTTAAATTTTGCAACTTGCAAGCTTGAGATGGTGAAAATACTTGAACAGGCTTAATTTCAAGCATAAAATTCGAGTGGACTAACAAACTTACAACAGTTCTAAATAGTAAAACAAAGAGCTTACAGACCAAAAAATTAAAGACATTAATACCCGAATCGTACCTAAAATAAAGAGGGAAATGGGTTAAAGCACTCGCATCAAAATCTCACCCATAACCAACCATAAAAATGGCTTATAGGAGCTGGATGGATCAAAACATAATGAAGTATGTGAATCTCTTAGACCTTGAACGTATATTTTGTGACCGATAAAGACGCTAACATTAAAAGATCGTGACATCCACCGACGTTTAGCATCTACATAACTAAACATCAAACAAAGTAGGTTAACATGAAAACGACACAAATTATAAAAGAGCTGAGCACATAATTTCAGGTTAGGCAATCTTATAAAAATAAAAGATTTTATTCCACATACTCCATCATTGTTATTTAATGATCCTTTAAATTTAAAAATCATGTCGTCTGGCCCGTACAAACGTTTGTTTATCATGTAATCCCTCCGTATAGGAAAAATAACAAACATATGTAATTTTGTAAATTTCATCATTGTTTTTACGATGTCAAATGATTATTTTATCAATTTAGAGTTAAAATTTACAACATAAACTATAATTACTATTTAAGATTATTTTATAATAAATGATGTTAGATTGTTTTATATAAACTTTAAGATATCTACGCTTGTCTTGAATTTTCTGATGATTATAAGGTGAGATTTTCGTGTCCAAAAAACTTCCACAAAGTCAAGGAAAAAAAAAAGGCTGAGATTGTAATCAGAAACCGCGGGCGAAACAGCACGGCAGCGCCTGTGACTGACGTTGATAATGGAGAATGACCAAAATGCCCTTGATGGTTTGTTGAGTGGAGACAAGAAGCTTCGACTAGGACACGTGGGGACTTTCGTCTATCATTTCATCGTCGCCCCCCGCGGGAGAGTGAATTGACCGCGTTGGTTGACCGAATCCAATAATCAGTACTTTAAAGCAGTCTTAAATCTGGATTTAAGATTAAGATCAAGATAGGATGTAAGCAGGATCAACCCCAGTTACCAATAACATGAAGTCATAGGGTCACAACCTAAAACCATGGAAAAACCCATAAAAAATTGAATCAAAAACAACAATTATACAAGCATAAATAACAAAACTGTTATAAAAGATATGATTTGGGACGAGAGAAAGTGAGGAAGAGTATTGTTTATCTATTTAAAAGTGATTTTAAATACAATGACTATAATCCTATTTATAGAGAGTTTTAGAAGATTATTTCATAATGAAGAACGATTCGATACAATGAATACTTTATAACGAAGTAAAAATTTGCGTAACGGTAGATGTTATCGATTTTGTCCTTATTTACTTGGTGTTTTTTATGTGGAGTATTATTTTTGTTTATCTCATTACTTATGTTTATCCACATATATTATATCATAGTATAAAAAAAAACAAAATTTGTAGAAAAAAGGGTAAAAAAAGATGACAATAACAAACAATTTATTTAGGATGGTTACAATGATATTGTTAGGAATCTATAAACAAAAGAGTAACTGTTTTGTACGTAGTCTTAAATTTCGATCCAATTAAAGAAACAGTCATTCTCATTTGGCAGATGGTATAATAAAATTGTTACCGTTCTATCATATAACAAAATAATAATGTACTGGCTATGCATATGCTTACATAAAAATGTATCACATATATTTACTTTTTGTAATGTACATCACCCAGCTTATTTAGAGTATAAGTTTGTAATGTCTATCGACTTTTCTATAGAAAAATTCCCCCACGTTTCATAAATGCAATAAACTAGCTAGTGGACATTATAATACGATTAAGTAGATCGAAACGAAAGTAGTTGAATCTTCTGACACGTAAAATATATGTACACTTGTAGCTGGGGACAATTATGTACTGTAATTACCATGTGCGTTGATACTATCACTGCCTTGGCTCGAAATGTATAGTAGTAGTATGATATGTTTCCACACGTGAATATGTACGAATCTTTCTTTAATTATAGCGCGATTATCAATTTATTTTACGTACCATGAACAACAACTTTCAAGATCAAAAGATGATTCTGAAACTGCATAGTTATAATGATCACGTGCTAAGATTGTTCTAATTTGCACTGAACTTGCTTAGCTATAATTAGTGGTTAGCCATTATAGAGTGTATATGTTTCACGTAATCATGTATTGTAAAGTACTTTATCTAAAGGTGATTGGGTTAGAGGAAATATGTACTACTAAGCAAAGATAAAGATAATCACTCCTCCCTCCGTCCCAATTTAATTATAATATATACATATTTTGTATTATTATATACGTATGTATATATGTTTCGTTTTTATATCAATCACGTCTAATTGTCCCTCAATATATATTAGGTTGAAGTACGTAACTTACACAATTATTGATGTTTCACGATAAATTTACAAAAAATTACGTTTGATCGTCGTTACATGCATATCAAACTTTTTATCGATACGCATGTAAAGTTAATGATTGTAATTAAATTAGAACGGAGAATATAACTTTAGTTGATATTGGAAGGTGGAAGAAATTTGGCAGAAAAAAATTAGTTAAAGCAAATAAAAGGTAAAAAATTAAGCATTTCTTGTAGAGCATCGATCTGAAAAAAAGAAGCACGACGAGGTGCATATATTATTGTGTCATTCGTCATCATAATCAAGGAAGTGGCCTTTCTGTTTTCAAGTCGTTAGATTTTTAGTTTTCCCATCGGTCCCGAAATATGAAGAGTTGTAAATTTATCTTTGTATGAAATTATCAAGAAATATGATAATGAAAGAAATATATTTGAATATTAATGAGATTTATTGTATCAGAGAAGTAAATAAGGAGACAATGGAATGTATCATTGCAGACAATGATTATTTTGATTTTTTTACGATAAAAGTTTTATCTAAAAGAATGTTTTCTATATTTTAGGTCAATTCCAATGGATAAACTAATGTTGGCAATATTTCAGAATAGAGGGAGTAATATAAAGTTGATCAGCATGATTAAAAGGTTATGAAGTTTCGTTAAAATTAATTAATATGCAGATGTATTCGTTTGGCTTATAGCGTAAACTTGAGCTATATATTAGTAATCCACTTGTAAGGACGTGTGATATAAAACGTTATGCATTTGGATTTGGTAATTTTTTTATATCATAGCCAAGCTAGCTACTATAGTATATATCCTTTTGTAAATCATGTTCTCAACGCGGTTATAACTTGACTATATATCCTTTTTCTTTGTTAAAGTTATCCTCTTTTCCGTGCTAGAATGAACTTGTCGTCGTAGACTCCTCTTGTAATTTCTAAGAGATGTAACGGAACCGTCATCTTATTTCAAAGAACTAATTGTCGCCAATATTAGGAACATAAGTTCGTTGCGCGAGAACATAAATGTATAGATGCCTATGGATTGTTGTGTCATCTTGACCATTTGGTCAAATTAGACGACTTCCATTCGAACTTGTCTGCAATTACATTTACGTGTTACCATATCGAACGACTCGTACTTAATTAAACCCCATAGAATAGCATAGTAGCCATAAAAGTGTATGTACTATCGCGTTCAAGTCTAACCCTAGTCTTAAACACATCTAAACTCACAGAATCGCAAGCCGAGTATTTTGTCGATGATACTAGTTCAAAGAATCCAATATGACTCGGACAAACGCCATTATCATTTTAACAAGGAAGCTTGACCCTTCTTCTTTTGAAACATTATTGTGAAATTTTATGACGGTTTAAGTTATTTAGTTTAATCTTGGGTCGAAAATATGATTTTGTTATTGTTAAAACAGAGAATGTAAATCTTAAAATACATGTTGATAATACAAAATACCATCAAATCATCGCAAACAAAATAAATGAGAACGATAGAGTATGTTATTGTAATAACCCAAAATTTTATCGAATTTAAAAATATATATTGGGTTAAAAATATACATACGAAGCGTATGCAACGAACGCATAAATAAAATTCACGAACGATGAACGTTACATCGTTAAAGTTATTATACATTTGAGACACAGATTTGAGCCTAAAAATTTGAGATCATTGAACAAAATATCATAATAAAATATTTGGGATAATTAAATCGACAATGATTAATTATCGAGAGACGTTATGATCGTATTTTTATTTTTAATGAACGAATCAACGTTATAATATTATAACATAACGGTTATTGATACGATATTAAATCGACACGATATTAACGTTATAATGTTATAATGTTATAATGTTATAATGCTAAATCGATACGATATTAACGAATCAACGTTATAATGTTATAACGTTATAATTTTAGCCTCAGAAAGTTATATCGTTAAAAGGAATATGATATTAACGTTTTTGATACGATTAAATCGACACGAATTAATTAACGGAAGATTATTATTACGAAACTGAGATAAAAATAGACTGACGAGGGACCAAATAATTTGAAAGTGCTTTTCCCTCCACATTTGGAATTTCCCTTTCATCACCACTCACAAGCAGCACCCACACCGCACTCACCCCGCACCACTTCGGCTTCCCTCACCATCTACCACGCCGACACCATCCACCAAGCTACCCACCGCCACCAGGACCTCATCAACCACGTCTTCATCATCTATACAAGCTGGAAACAAATTCGCAGCCAAGGGTAAAGAGAGGAAGAAGTCGCGCGCTGCCAGGGAGGAAAAGGAGAGCCGTGCGCGCCACCTTCCTCCGCCAACATGCCACCACCACACTCCGGCAACCATGAGATGCTCGTCGCCATGATCATCGATGCTTGAGGAAGACAAGCAGCCGAGGACACCCGGCCATGGTGATCGCACAAGCTCCCGCGCGGCCTTTCTTTCGCGTTTCGTCATGCCGTCCTCATGTAGCCACCACTTTGGACGTCGCTGCTACCTCCCCGACGATCATCAGTTAGCATTGGATAAGCTAGAACGATGCAGAGAAGATTAGCATGGCCATGCGCAAGGATGTTATGCATAAACCGAGAAGAACATAAAATAACAACTTTCCGACGAAACCAGAGATTCCGGCCATGCTTTCCGGCCACCAACATGTCCAGAGGGGTGGTGACGGGTGGATGATGAAGGGAGTGAGGCTCGGGTGCCTATGGTTTCAAGATTTGGACGTAAACGAACTTTAAAAACGCCTTAACGAGCTTTTCCGGCCAACTTCCGGCCAAGTTCCGGTCAAAGTCCGGTGGGCAGCGGTGAAAACGTGTGGCAGAGGGAGACGATGTGTTTTGACGACGTAGGATGTAATGGGTGTCGAAGGTGCTATGTAAACGAGTTTTAAAACGGCTTAACGAAGCGTTTCCGGCGACATTCCGGCCGTATTTCGGCCACCGACGGTGACGGCAGCGGGAACACGACTGTGAAGAAGGCAGGGCAGCGGGACGATGACCTCGGGTGTCAATGGTCCTAGGGTTTCTAAGGGATTCTTTAACCCTAAGTAAAACTAGGGTTAAACACGCTTCAAAGG